>JABASF010001630.1:0-20368 GCA_019776145.1 Harlomillsia oculata
TCCGTCTGGAAATTCGTCTTCCCATTCCAGACATCTGAATACGGTAATTTCATTTTGATCTTTATCGGTTGATTGAAGTGAGCCAAGTCTCGACTCATGACAAGTTATTATATGTGACGTGAGTTCAGCCTGAAAGTAAAATCTTTGCTCGCATTTGTCGCATGCGAAGTTTTCAGTGTCCCTTTCGAGTTTTTCGTACATTGCAGTAACGTCGTCTTCAGTATTCACGACAGTTTCTTTTCCTGAATCGGAATTTGACACTCTCAAATGACCTTTTCTTTTTCTCGCCTTGATTTCATTCTTACCAACATTCATCGATTCTGATTCAACTTGATCAATGTCCGACCCCGAATTGCATGACGGTTCATACACTGAAGATTTTTCGTAACTTTCATCTTCGTCTTCGGAATCAAAACCAGAACTATGAATACATTCGTGTTTATCTCGAGTTACAATGGAAGGAAATAGTTTAGAGCATTGTTTACACTTGAATTTGGGTCGGAGACGCAACGATGACCTCGTCACAGCTGATGGTCCACTGTCGACATGTCCAGTGTTCGTGCTTGTTTCGTGCTTTACGTCGGTTGAGTATAGGTTTATACCATTCGTCCATTGACCTGTGTCCGACCAAGATCCAACACTGTCCCCCAAATCGTCAGAATCACCATCGCCAACAAGAAGTTCCGGTTCAACTTTAATTACAGTTAACAATGGGGTTGTTAACTGGTCATTATTGGATTCACGACGATTTTCTCTTTTCGTATAAACATGAGGTAGCGGCTTGATCACAACGCTGCATTTCTTCACCTTGATTTTTGAACTAACCTTGGACTTTTTCTCTACAAAACAAAGCATTTTAATTGATTAATTCGTTCCGGTCACCCATTGATCATTGCTGAAATGTTCAACAGTATTATGTGTAAAAGAATAATAAATTGTTATGATTAAATAAATTAAATTCACCTTTAGTCCTGGAATAGGAAGACGAATTTCCAGACGGATCAAACAAAATTGACCTCAGACTCGCTTCGGGGTGACACAGGCTCAAAAACTGTTTCCTACATTTGAAACTCTTTTTCAAAATACTTAAGCATCTTATACAGATTCGAGGAACAATCTCGTTACCATATTCTTTATAATTTTGAACAAACTGCCTTAACTTTTGGCTCACTCCAAACAATTCCGAAATGACGTTCAAAATTGTGGTTTTATCACTTTTATCCACTATGGCGAATACAGAATTGGAATCGTCATTGGATAGAAATTCATTGTTACAGTTTGCACATAATGACAATGACATATTTAAAAAGTAATTAATTTAATTCAGAATTTTTCAAATAATTAATTCGCAAAAGTGCTATCGAGCCAGCTGTGTGAGTGTGCGGTGAGATGAGATTCAGATTTTGTACAGCGCGGAAAAGTGGAAAGTCGTCAAGTTTCAGCGCCTGTCATTTGCTCATTTCCCATTGCTGAGGACTTGGAAATACATTATTTTTATTCCATTTATTTTGTATTCGAAAATTGAATCGAGTTCAACACAATTCAGTAAACAAATTGCAGTTTGTCAATTACGTAATACTAGTTCGTAGTCAAATTAAAAATGAATGTTCGTTGACTATTCGACTTGTTCTCTTGAACAAGTTGACAGAGGAACTTTGCGATACCTTTTCTATAAAGAAAATGAAGCTGGACATACAAAGGCCACCTGCTAATAACAAAAATGAGAACGCGACATTGTCGACTTTGAATGGTTTGACAAGCGTGCTTTGATCCATGGCCATTTGTCGCATACTTTTAACAAGTGATGAATTCTGTTGACCTTTTAACCATGACTTTCCCACGACAGAATCTTGTGAGAGGGCTTTTTGTCGGAAATGGTCAACAATTCCCATGTCTCGCAATACCCCAAATGCTCTGGACAATGTTTGAGTGTAAATGGAATTTCGTTGTAGTCCAATTGAGTTAAACGATGTGTACACACTTGCGGAGACTTTGACGAAATTGTGATGACTGAATAAAGTGACGTTGGACGCAATAGCCTGTCTTGTGACGGACTCCCAGCCGACACAGGTCTGTTTCCGATTGATGGCGGCGTTAAGGACGCATGTAGCAGTGTCCGGTTCTAAATTGAACCGTTTTTTAATAGAGATTATTGTTGGGTTCTCGTTTAAAGTGAAGAAATGGTAACATTCGCATGACCCGTTGTTGATGAAGTTGAAAGTCACGTTGTAATCCAGTCTTCGTGCCAGTTCGTCAAATGTCAGGGGAATAGTTTCTGGATCCATTGCTGTGAGATAAGAGCTCAAGTTTGAATTGTAACCGATGCTTACATTCATGACAAACAACAGCCAAAAACCTGTGATGACGTAGGCTTTCACCGGAACTCGAACGCTTTGTGACAGGAAAATCCCGTATGGAATCATTAGAATGTCAGCAAAGGTCGAACTGGAACTGTTCTTAACGTTCCTGACTTCCAAGTAAGCGATTGCAAAGTAAACCGGAAAAACGGATGCTGCAGAGACAAATATCGCTAACCACATTGTTGACGTGAAGACGTAAACAATGGCCGTCCACTCAAGGTACACTTCTGGTCGACGAGTGAGGAACACCAGCTGGTCAACTGACGAAAACTCGGTTAAGTCAATCACATTCACTTGACCTTTTGCCAACCGAGAGATGAACGAAATGTCAAACTTTTCATCCAAGACATCTTTGAGCATTCCAGCTTGAACGGACCCGTTGTCCAGAATCTTCCCGGATCCTCGAGTCAGTCCGATATCCCAGGTCAGTGTAAAATTGTACGCTTGAGCTGTTTCGTTCAGCATCATAAAATGCGTCCCTCCTGTTCCACACAGTCCGAACGACGACGATGGACCCAACTTTTTGTACATCATGAACGGTTTCAAAGTATTCGCCGAAACTGTCAAATTCCTCCCTGGTAAATTATTACTTTGATAAGTAATCAATGGAAATGTTCTTACAGTTACCCAAAGGTCACTTTTCGAATACACAGGGGAATCAATCCAATATTCCCAATTGTCTACATTCACCCCAAGTTTGTATCGGCACCTTTGTACGTTTGCGTTGGCAAACACTTGGTTCAGCAACGTTTCCTTGCTGAGGAAAACATACAAATCTGAAGTTGGATTCCCAGTTTTCCGTAAATAACGATCCAAAAGAGGCAAACTCTTGGAATTGTCGACACTTATGATAACCTTGATGAAAAATGGTGTTTGATGGCGAAACGCTTTCGCGCTATATTTTTCTGACATTTTCTTTATATCCGAGTATGAAAAGTATGTAATAAAATTCGGATTTTGCAAAATGAGCCAATCGGAATGCTGTATGACACTTTGGACGTCAGTCGCAATAAATGCAACTGAGCACTGTTCACCAAGAAAGTTTTGAGATTTTAATAAAGTGTGCATTGCGACTCGTCGGTAACTATCCAGGACGTCCTGGTCCTGGCTGGCAATTTTGAAAAACAATAAAGTTAATAACAGAAATAAAATCCATGCTTTCCTGACCTTGCACATTGTGGCGATGGGAATGTAATAATGCCAATGTGCATGGCATGGATCAAATGACGACTCCAGTCGTTACCGTCACAGCATCTTTATTAATTGGTATTGGTATTCCTATACGGTGGTTCCCTATTGTCAATGATGTCCAAAAGTGTCCATTCGTCATTGTCAGTGTCATTGTCCCTTTGTTACACTGTTAATTCTCATTGTCATCCGCTCAATTACATGCGACAAGTTGAAGTTACAATTTCGTCTTTTTGCATTTCTCATAGTCATAGTATATCGATTCCAAAAATATGCTTTCATATGTCAATGACGGGCTTTTATGTTTGTTACTGATTGATTGTGAAATGCCAAATGCGACGTGATGTAATAACAAAACCTTACCATTTCTGACAATACAATTTTGAATGAGCTCCTCGAAATGACCATTTTTGTGAATACATATTGTCCACATTTATTATTTCCTTCGAGTAGTCGTTACGTCGTTAGCAAATTGTACAAAAATAAACAAACAAACAAATAAACAGAATGAGTTAAATTGAGTTGAAATAAAAAAATCATTTTTCTAAGAAAAAGAAACTGGTCACTTTCTCCCATATCCGCCGTAACCACCTGCACAAGAAAAACAATTAGCTTTTTGTTATCGCATTTCTATGAATTTGAATCGGAAATGTACAAATCCGAGAATCCTTAAATAAATTCTATTTTTGTTATTTATACAATAAAGATCACTCACCGTGACCGCCTCCACCGCCGCCGTAACCGTAACCACCTGACAAAGAAAGGCATTTTTTGTACAATAAAAAGCATATAGTTAACTTAATTTTAAAACAATGATTAACTTAATGCTCTGTGGTGGTCACATGAATCAAATCCTGTTCGGAGAAACTTTGCTCGGACTTCGATGAAAATCCATTCATGACAAAGTTTTTGCAAATTATCTTACCTTTTGATAGTGTTTTTGTACTGTAATTTTCTTTTTGCGAAGGTTCAGAGAACAGGACTTTTTAAAAAGAATTCAGAATGCAGATAGAATATTTGCCAATGTGTTTATACCATGCCCACCGCCGCCGCCATATCCGCCTAAAACAAAGCAAAACCGGATGCTTTTTTGTACAAATCTTGCTAAATGAAACGTTCCGTAAATAAATATAAGCTACAGCTACATAATAATTAAATATTAAACTTATAATTAAATATAATACTTTTAAATAAAATATTTTAAGTGAAGAAATCGCTAGTGAACTATTATAAATAACTAAATCGAAATCTTACCATGGCCTCCGCGGCCGCCGCCGTAACCGCCTCCACCACCGTGTCCTATGCAAATTAAGTATAGAAAAGTATAATGACGAGATTTCTGATTATCATTATCATACATTACGCATAGTTGACCTCAATATTTACCGTATCCTCCTCCACCGCCATGTCCGTATCCGCCACCTCCATGACCTCCGCCACCATGTCCATAGCCACCACCACCGTGGCCTCCTCCTCCGTGACCGTAGCCGCCACCACCTTTGCCATACCCGCCTCCTCCGTGTCCACCTCCTCCATGCCCATATCCGCCGCCACCCCCGTGACCGTAACCACCACCACCACCACCGTATCCTAATAAATAACAATGATCAATATAGTGGTATACATTCAGCTTTCTTGGCTTTCAACCATTGACTAATTGGACTAATGAAAATAAAATACCGCCATATCCTCCGCCTCCGTGTCCATAACCTCCTCCACCGCCTCCGTAACCACTTCCATGCGACGCTCCTCCTCTTTCGTACCCTATGAAATGAATGTTAAACTGTTAATGTTGGTCATCAAGAAGTTAAGGAACATGTTTAAGAATGTAGTATCAAAAACTGACCTCCACCGTGACCTCGATACCCGGAACCACCGTCGTAACCGCCACCATAACCTGTTCCAATTCCAGAAACTAATTATTTTGATTTTAATACATCGTGTACTGAATCCAGAGCTAATTAAATTAACTGACGGGACTATTAAATATATCTATAAGCACATCAACGACCTATAAACAGGCTGGGCATAATTTCCAGGGAGAAAAAAAGTACATTTTCAGTTTAACATGGAGAAATTACTAAATAAATGCTGTTTAAATATGATTTTTTGAACATTTTGGGTCCAAAAAAAAGTACTGTACTCTGAAAAAAAGTACGGATACTGGGCCTGCCTATAAAGCCTGTGTAATCCCAATTGAATATGTTTAGACATTCTAATAAATTACTACATGTAGTATATAGATTACACAATCTCATACAGTTAAATAATTAGCGTCTAACGTTGCTAAATGTTCTACGATCTCTGCCAGCGATATCTGAATACCTCCTGGACTTGCTGCTGGAGTTGCGGGATTTCCTCCGGTTCCACCAGCACCATAACCTCCGCTATACCCGCTAAAACCAGTACTACCGGCTGCTGCTGCTGTAGTAGTACCTCCTCCGAAATCTATTTTTTGCGATAATAATCTCTACAATTAGTTGGATTAACTAACACGCAGACTATATAAACTGACTCTTTTGCATGAATATTTTACCCCCCAAATCGTCAATGTCGTAGTAGCCACCATACGCTCCAAATATTCCTATGATAACAATTTGGTTCAATAAAGCTGAGGAAATTCTTTAATTAACTTAACAATGAAACATGACAGTAATTTCCATTGACGATGCTGAAGACAAAACTTGTGTCTTACCTCCACTCGCACTGCCATAACCGCCTCCTCCTCCAAAATGCGGTGGTGGTTCACTCATCGTCAGTGTCAAATGCAAGGTCAAAACTGCTATCACTAAAACCTGTTTAGAAAAATAAACCTTCGTAAACGATTGCTTTGGACAGAAAAGTGTTTTTAAAATAATCGCGCAACTTGATGATTTGTGAAGAAAAAGTCTCAGTATACCCCTTTCCACATTTTGCAGCACTTCGCTTGGAATCCGTTAAAAGAGAACAGAAGAGTATATAATCACTTTCCAGCGTCGACAACGACGATGCGACAACACTGACAATACAATGTTTGAAAAGAAGAAAAAGAAAGTGTTTATATAGGCATCAGCAGGATATCGAAATGGTCAAAAAAAAGTCTGGGCGGATTCTGTACTTTCTCAACACAAAACTAACAATTCCCTTTTAGATGCGCCTTTCTAAAACAGGAAATTACGACAGATTGCCGTTATTGCATCTTGCATCTATTTTTACGAAACTCCTACTTAAAGTATGTTTGTCTACATGGAAGATCACTTGGGATCAAAAACGGTGCATTTTTAGGTTCAAAAGTTGCATTGCCTTCATAAATTGCAAAAATAAAGTTACATAACTATAAGCATGCAAACGTAAGCATAACAGCGTTATCCCTGATGAGATTTGCACTTTGCACAAGAAGCAAGTGCAAAGTGGACAAAGTTGAGCAAAAGTTAGTGAGTATAGGAGAATACAACAATGACTTGGTCGTGAATGAATGTTGACACTATGTTGTTTCTCAGGGGGTGACAAGTGACAATGACAATTGAGATTCGTACATTCGTATGCAGCAGTCATTCGTCCGCGGAGATGCAAAGACAAGTCATCAGATACAGAATGGATGCGAATTTGCGAATGTCCCTTTCAATGTAAATGGTGGCTTTAAATTGTATACTGTATATAGTATAGCGTAAATGTGACTGAATCACCTTTATTCTTCATTGTTTTTGCATAAACACGATGAGAGTCGAGTCTAACTTTAAAGTCGTGGGTCGAATTTGGTTGAATGTGCATGCATGTGCGAGAAAGTGAAACTGGTGAGCTAAAGTAAAGTTTGCACGTATGCGGTGAGGTGAGGCATTGTTTTATTTTAAACAAAAAGTTGGCAAATGTAACACAAAACAATAAAGTTCGGACTTTGACTTCATATTGTGCTATTATTACTATTGCACGGACTTTACTGGCTTAACTTTACTGAATACCACTACGAGCACTCTTTCTGATTACAGAATAATCGAAATTATACAATTCTAGTGCCTATATAAAAATGTGGTAAATAAGTGTATTTTTGTATATAATACAGACGAAATTGTTTCAAAAAATAGTTCACTACGTAATCCTATTCAGCTTTCTTATCTAAATTATTATATAATTGTATTTTGTATGATTTGCATCATCTTATCCTTATAATTTATTACAGGCAGTGTGCGCTTACTGGACTTACAGTCTTAAATCGTTGTCTGACACACGACCAATAAGCGAGCATCGATGCACCACCAATTGTACCAATATGTGTCCGAATTCATCCATCCGAGTGACAAACACGTAATACCCGGCTCGTTAAATTCCACACGGTGCCAGGAAAGAGTAATTTCGAGGTTGTTCATTTCTCCATTGGAATTCTTTCCCTTGGTCGAAAATCTGAGCTCCTAACCAGGCACCCGGATGCTTCATTCCGATTTCTGAACTTCGAACCCAGTCGTGAAAGAATTTGTTTTCCTCTTCCGAATGAAGACTCACCATGTCCACTCCGAATTTTGTGCAGATTTCCTCATTTCGGAACCACGACCCAGAGTGTTCTCTTGGATTTCTCGGGTGGAGGAAAACCTTGTTTTTGAAAGGGGAACTACGAATGAATTGCTTAGATGGAAACACTTTCTCTAGTGTCGCTTGAGTGCTCTTCAATGAAGCTTCTAAACCCGCCACTCGCTTTGCTGTCAAAATGGCGATGAATGATAATTAATTAAGACAATTAATTTGAATTGGAATGCAATAAATTCCTTACTTAGAGCCTCTACAATGGCTCCAACTTCCTCCAGGATCGAGGCTCTCTGTGCCTCAATTTTGGTTTCAAGATTTTGAATATCAGATTGAGCTTCTGTGGCATCAAACCCATTTTCAACAAGTAAAAGTATAGAAATTAATACTAAGACTTGGAACTGAAAACGGCACATTCTTGTAGATTGCCTACACAGTGTAATCCAATTATATAAATCATTCTTAGTTGCATAATTACGTTGCATGTAAAAAGTAGTATATTGCACTATTATTACATTATTGCTCATGTTAACTGTTCTATTATTATATCATTACTCTTTTTATTGCGTTATCAAGTTAACTAAAGGATTTATATTGTAATTTGTAAAGTGGCCGTGAAAGTATTCAAGATGGGCGTTACAGAAGAATAGAACTACTCAATCACAGAATATATTACATATTATCCAACGCTGTCAACAAAATGCTATTAATTTAGCGATGTCAGAATCACGATGTCTCACAGTTTGACAACTTCACCCGAGGTTGATGGCTCTGGCCGGGACTGAGCAGTGGTTCCTTCAGTGTTTTGAATGTTTCTAGCCGAGTAAACCGCGTTGAGACCATAAGACCCGGTGAACACTCCGGATGTTTTTAAAATGACCGAATGATCCGATTTCGTATAAGAGTCTATGAGCAAGCTTTCGTCAAATTGCCGAAGGAACCACTCCACACCGTCGCTGTCCAAATAGCCCTTTGCTGCGTTCCGGGAACATACTTTGATGTCCACTCCGTTGTCGTCCACAAGTCCGCAGTTTGTAAACTGGGACAGAGATCTCATTCCCTGACAAACATTGCGAATATTTGTAACAAAATGGCCCGGATAATTTAGTACAAGGATTTGCTGTTTTTTAAAAATTCTAAACCTCTACAGTGACGACGACGTNGAACATACTTTGATGTCCACTCCGTTGTCGTCCACAAGTCCGCAGTTTGTAAACTGGGACAGAGATCTCATTCCCTGACAAACATTGCGAATATTTGTAACAAAATGGCCCGGATAATTTAGTACAAGGATTTGCTGTTTTTTAAAAATTCTAAACCTCTACAGTGACGACGACGTTGGCGGTATAAGGAAGCGACAAATCTTCTACCCAGTCTACGTAGGATGTCATTGCAACACCGGAAAAGGGAGGGACACGAATTGTCCTTTCGATTGAATAAGTCACTTGTTCGGTTTTTTCCCAAACAACACCGGAATCTTTTCCCACCTCGCTAGAGGTTCCAGACGACTGTCCACTTGTTCCAGAATCAGACTGCGTGGTTGACCTCCCGGTTGTTTGTGACTTCATCGTCTCCTGCGTTTGAGTATTGGACTGGAAACTTGAAGCAGTATGCGACGACGCTTTCTCGTTAAAGAAGCCTCGCTCACTGGATGATCCTTGTGTGACCGAATCAAAGGTCTTCTGGTACTTGGTACTTTGATCATTTTGGTTCTCAATTTTCGAATGATAGTATTTATACGAGAGGCCTAAATCCGCTTTTCCAGTAGCTCCTTTTCCAAACAGTTTAAAGTCCGCTGAAATGCCCGCGTTTAAGTTGGCTCCGAAAGTATGGTCACTTTGTGTCCTTGTAGAAGTCCCGTGCGTATCCGTTTGTGACTTAGTATCGGCATGGGTGTTACTGGTGGACGTGGCGTCTTTTCCGCTCGTTCCGCTACGGGAACTTGAGCTGTCTGTTACGGATTTGGACCCTGTCCTTGAATTGATTCGGGTATCAGCCAAAGTGATAGAGGAACTGTCACTGATACTCTTCTGGATTGTGTTTGATCCGAAGATTGACGCACTTTGACCTTTCCTATAAGAATTTGCTATCGTGAGTCCATATCGTTGGATTTTCGTCTCACTACGTGAAATTCGATCCTCGATCGTACTTCCGGTAGGATTGTCAATTGTTGTGTCAGCTATGATGCTCACATGCCGTTGTTTAGTTTCTAAAAATTGTTTATGCGGAACGGCAAACTGGATTCCAGTGATTGAGAACTGGACAAAGTAGTCATTGTATGTGTAAGATGGGATCATTTGCCATACAAACTCACCATCTTCAACAATAGATTCGTCGTCACGTTTTGTCCCGAATTCTTGGTTCGTCATGTCTATTCGCAGGACTCTATTATCGGATGCTTTGCATTGTAATGTAAATCGACCTTGATTCTTCTGGCTGCCGACACCGCCACTGACCTTTGGAATGATACGCCACAAGGTGGAGGATTGGGACACCACTTTCCCCTCACCGAGGGTGATCAAAGTCGAGTTACGACCCCAGCATGTCAGCACACGTTGATCCCGTGACCTACGTATTTGATAGAATCCTCTGAACTCTGATGGAAGAAAGTCCCATTGCATGTGATCGTTAAAAACCTCTTCGTCACTGGTCCAGAGAGACGGTGCTGACGGGCTTCCTGCCCCGTAGAAAGACTCTTTAGGATGTAACGAATTCAACAAAAAGTAGGGAATTCACGTCACCAAAGGAAGACTTTTACCTTCCGGTGCGGTCACGAGATATTGAGTCCCAACAAACAATGACCCAGATTCTCCGGATGATGAGACTACAGTTTGATTTAGTGGACACGAGCAATCACAACCATTGCCACGGCCAAATGTTTGGTCACTATTGACATTTCCGTAGAAGGACACTAAGACTACAACAAGAAAAAGCACTTGAAAGACAGTTGAAGTTTGAAACATGTTATTCAGTCAGTTGTAAATTTGTAAACGACTTAATTGAACTTCAACGGTGTTTCGTCGTGTTTAAAGGCATGGATAAACTCAATTTATCGACGTCATATTATGCACATGCATGGCACGCCAATTGACTTTGTGCATTCCATTATTATGTGAATCTCTAGAGTGTGACTGTATTTTGAGTGCTTGCGTTATTCACGGTGAATAATTTTTAATGTATACAGTCGTGTGTCGACAACAATGAGCAATTAGGCAATTATCAAGCAATTAAAATGTTTTTCATTTCTTTCATATTATGACATGCGCAAAGCGTGTATGAAGGTTGAGGGCAATAAAACTAGTAAAAAACCAAAACGCTATTACAGTATAGTACAGTTTGTAGTCAGTAGTATAAGTATAGGTAAAAAAACGTTACAGTTTCGCAACATAACACGTTATGCAACTCGCAAAAATCCATATCTTACATCTTTTACATGCAAAATGCCGCTGGAAAATGTGGAAAAAACGCCACTCCGACTCCGATTCCACTAACTGCAAACGCAATGGATACAAAGTCTAACCAGGTTCCAAGTTCCAGTTAAATCAGTGCAATGCGGAATTCGGGCATGTGCGGTAATTGTTATTGTTGGTAATGAGAAGTTTCATGCAAAAAGTACGATTCATGTACAATAATATTCGTGTGAGATCATGTAGATAGATAATGTGAGGTAATGTGTAACGTGATGGTGATGAGTGAAATGTGGAGTTTATATATTTACGAGCTTCGAGCATTCGTATGAACAATCGCTATTTTTTGTAATTGTAATGCAAACTAATGCTATGAATATAAGTGTTCGTCTTCGTGCACTGTCTTTTTGTCATTTTATTATCGAGTCACGATATTGTCGTGATTGCTGACCGGATATACTTTCATACGAAGACCGGAAAATTGCTATTGTCGAAAATTTCCTGTATAGCATAACATTATTATAATATAATGTATTGAGATGAATTGCATTATTTTGCGTTTTGTCATGTAAGGCACATTACAGATTGTTCGTTTTCAATTTTTAAGTTCCTCATTTTCGTCAGTGCGAACTAATCTATAAGTCTGTGCGGAAGGGCAAGGTAGGGTTTGGACTTTTAGGACATTATCGGTTCGTACGAGAAATTGTCTCATAATGCCCACAAGTGATCGAGGAATTGCAGCATCCTTGGCTGCTGGAGGAGCCACATTGGCCAAAATTCATGATGTAAAGAAACTTCGTTTACGAGCCGTGGGAAATGAAGGAAGTATTTATTCTCAATATTTTCATTCCGGGATGGCTAAGAAGGGTTCATTGGCTCAACTGGTTTTGGCATTTTTGATGCTGTTTGCACAGGTTACATAATATACGATTTTACTGATTCTCATTACTTTTTAGCCACGGATGAACAAAGATTGTAAGATTCAAATTCCGTTTGACAGTTGTTCACATTAAGTTTCACGGGACTAACATCGTCCACAATGCAGGATTCACAGACTCGCGGAGCCATTTGTTGTGCCCTTCTGACTGTCCTTGCTGCTGGTTTTACATTGTCTGCCGCATATAAAGTGTCCTATTGCAAGTAATGACATTGCCAATCTTTGGCCGTCTATTCTACATGGGTTATATAATTGCAATTTTGCAACTGTGACTTTTTTCAAGGTTACACAGCTCAATGGCTTTTCATATCATTTCGTTGGTGGCTCACTTTTACTTACAAGCCATGATTCTTGTGTTCGTCATTCCCGAGTTGCGAAATGAGTTGAATCATACTTGGGATAAGGATGACAAGGATGACGGACCCGCTTATGTTGATAATTACGATACTGTGGAATTGGAATCTAACGATACAGAAGAGCCAGTGATTTACCCGAAAAATGAAAAGATAAGTCAACGGCAGTTTGTCGCAATAGTGTCAGCCCTAGTTTTGGTGACAGCAACCTCCCTAATCAGTTGGATGAATGTTCTCGTTTCGTCCTTCATGACTGTTTCTACTGGACGGGCCATTTGTTGTGGTCGAACATACGTAATAGACAGAATAATTTATCATTATCATAATCATAAAACATGTTAACATGAGTGTTTTCAACTGTTTCCGTCGCTTCCTTTTCCTTTCCTGGTATAGATTGAGCGGAAGCTTTACAAAGTGGATTTGGCAGGTCGGGAAGATTTCGATGCGACAGTGCTCCAATTCGGAGGAGCAAAGATTGGTGCTACTGGTACAACTTCGTTAAATGGACATGGACAACCACATTCACTGTCACAATCGCATGGACAAGCGGGACCGACACAGCTTGCTTCTCCTCCATCCTATGACGACAGTGGTTTCTTCAACCCTGTCCATGTTCCAGCAGCTCAAATTCAACAATAACTTTCATTAAACTCTGTTGACTCTGTATTAAGGTCATGTCTTGTACATGTCATGCGACGAGATGATTATATAAAAGTTTAGACATGTTCGGCTGCAATAAAGATTATATTCATTTTTATCTCGTGATAAATAGCTTCTCTTGGAGTTGGATATTTGCGCCGTGAGTGTAATTTATTTATTGTGCGCCTCCATGCAACCTGAGAGAGACGGACAACATGCTATATTCATTTAATATTTACATGAAAAAGCAAACGACTGAAAAAATATACAGTTTGTCGTATAATTCCACTGAAATGCAAAATTCAACAATAACTTTCATTAAACTCTGTTGACTCTGTATTAAGGTCATGTCTTGTACATGTCATGCGACGAGATGATTATATAAAAGTTTAGACATGTTCGGGTGCAATAAAGATTATATTCATTTTTATCTCGTGATAAATAGCTTCTCTTGGAGTTGGATATTTGCGCCGTGAATGTAATTTATTTATTGTACGCCTCCATGCAACCTGAGAGAGACGGACAACATGCATGGCTATATTCATTTAATATTTACATGAAAAAGCAAACGACTGAAAAAATATACAGTTTGTCGTATAATTCCACTGAAATGCTTGTGATATAGTATTTACAGTGCAAGTATCGCTTTCAAGTACGGAATGCTTGGGAAAATAGGAAGTATGCGGGCTTTTTCATAATTAATTTCGTTCAATGCGCTTCATTAAGATTATTCAAATATGCTTCAAAATACGAAATTAGAAATGCTTGTTAATGCGTGTACTCGGTTTTCCTAAACAAACTTCTGGGCATGGGCTCTTTGAAAAACGACCTGATTAAGCAAGTTACTGAACAAAGTATAAAGTGGAATGGAAATGAAAATACGTCATGGCATCCACAGGTAAATTGTGACGTGTCCACCAAGCTCATACCGATACAAAATTGTGTTCGTTCACCCAATTTCGGCATTTACAAGGTAAACTGAATTGGCAAATCTCAAGGTGACAATGTGATTAAAATTATCAAATGGGCCATTTTTTAGTATAACGGACAGATGAGTCAAATTTCAAACATAAGTAACATGATTGAAAATTCCTATATCTTATCAATATTAATATACAACAATTTAATAAATTATAATAATGTATAATGCATCAACGCTATGTATAACATATGCAATTACTTGTAAATTGTAATGAAGAAATTGTAAATGTAAACATAAACACCGACAAACAAACGAAAGGAGGACAGTCATTAGTGGATGATTTAAACCTTGTAATCTTGCATGTGTATTATGAAGTTACTTTATAAATATGATCCAATTGCACACCACAATTACAATTTAGTTCAAAATTGTTGGTTAATTCGAACACTTCACACTCTTATAATACACAGAATGAACAACAACAACAGTGGGAAAAGTAAGGAGGAAGAGGATATTTTTCAAGCAGTGGCGAATCACGATACCACAGAGCTAGAAAAGCTCTTGGAAAAAGGAGAAGTGAAAATAAAAAACCTGAGGAATTTTGAAGGACAAACCCCGCTTCATGTTCTACTTCAAAAACGATTGAAAGGTCACTTGAAAAAAGTGGATTTGATTGCATGTACGGAACTGCTAATTTATCACGGCGTGGATGTCAATGCAGTAGAAGAGAAAGAAAATGGACGTTTAGCCTTGGACTACGCTGTGTCCAATGGATTCGAAGAATGTGCTATGATTCTGGTAGAATCAGGGGCCCATATGCACGAACTGGAATTGATCCCAGGAACTCATCATAGACTTGCGACAAAACTAGCGACGACGATGCCAAATGTCTTGAAAAGAGCTTTGGACCTGAGCATTACATACAACAAAGCCAGTGATGACGATAATGATGAGGATTTAGAACTGGATTTCAAGTAATGGGGAATTTAGTATGAGAAAATGATTTGATTGGATTGTTATTCATGTTTTGATTGAATTATATTTCCAGCTTGATTCTCCAGTTTCCCCGAGAAACTACAGTAAATGAAAAGTCGGGAACATGGTCTCAAATCAAGTACATACTATTCGCAGAAGGTCAAGAAGAAACGAGTTTTCTGTACAGCCTCATTCAAGCAAAAATGAAGTATGACGACTTAAAGGACATATTTTTGCATCCTTTGGTCAAAGCGTTCATTCACAAGAAAAACTGGTCGTCCACGCGAACCCTTTTTTGGATGTACATGGTGGTTTTTCTGTTCCCAACCTTCTTCTTGGCTTATATTTACTACTTTTACATTTACCTGTGTCCTTCCAACAAATACAATGCTTTTTCAAACGCAACAATTGAAAAGGCCATGTTGTCAGGTAGCTCAGAAATCACTCAGGGGCTCATCATTTGCAGAAGCGTTAGTGACAATTGCACCGGTTACAATCACAATCCTTGGAACTGGAATTGGGAAGCCGGTTGCTACATATGCAGATGCAAAATGCGTTGGTGGGACGTGTCCTTGTGGTCCTATTGCCTTGTCATATTCCTAATCTTGTGGTTTCTTTTGGAAATTGTCATGCTTGTCCGACGAGATTGCCGAACTATTTTTGGGTGGAGTCGCGCTCTCCCTCGGCTTTTTTATATTGTTGTAATGGCTTCAACAGTCTGGCCCGGACTTCAGGTTTCGGCTGAGAAGAGTCTCAATTTTCAGTATCCCATTGCAGCTGTAAGTTATTAATTTTAATCATAAAATTCAAAACTCATCAATTAAAATATAACTTTTAAAGGTGGCGATGCTCTTGGCTTGGGTTCTCTTCCTTATTCAAATGCGGACGAAAAGTTTCTTTTCCATTTACGTAGACATGCTAGCAAAAGTAACTTTCATAGCCAACAACATCATATAATCATATAATCATATTCTCTATTACACTTTTAGATTGAAGGATTCGATTCATGAAAGATGAAACATGAAAGTATAATTAAAAATGAAATGCATTGTAGGTTTTATACAGCGTGTGCAAAGTTTACATTTTGTTCCTCCCTGTGCTGGTTGGTTTTTTCTTTGGATTCAGTCTAATGTACAGAACGGTAATATGCCAGTTTCTAGTCCAGGAAACCATAATGAGAATTCGAGTATAATTGAATTCACTGACTAATAACATTTATTAATAATAATTATTATTATCCTGCTTTTATTAAGGGTGACGGGCTGTTTAAATACATGTTGATGTCGGCAACCATAGACATTGAGGCTTACATGGAACTCGTGCGGCAAACTGAGTACAAAAATCTATTTTTCCGCGGGATGGGATACAGCTTCGTCATTTCCTTTTCGCTCATCATTGTAATTGTTTTCATGAACTTTATGCTTGGGATTGCCATCAGTGACATTCAGGTCAGATCCTGTTCAAAATTCAAATTAAGATAAGTTTCTACCGTTCGCGTTCTTGTAAAGGCTCGGAGAATCTATCAAATTGCTATTTGCGATTTTTTAACAGGAATTGCGGATGAAAGCAGAAACCACTTTTATGAAACGACAAATTGAGTACTTCTACTTCATAGACACAGTTTGTGATTGGTGTTGTGTGTCTCGCGGAGCCGTTTACCGAGATTACCCCGATACATATAAGTATAATACCTATATATTAATTAATAAGATACGCGAACTAATTTAATTACAATTACCCAAGCCAATTTAATGACATCGCATGCTGACATTAATGTTTTTATTAGATTCTCGTTTTCCAGTACAAAGCTCCAAAAAGGAAAGTCATCCTGGTTTCCAGTTGGCTTCGGCTCACCGAAGACGAAGGCAACGACACATTTCCCCAAAAAGCTTACGATTGAATTGACGCAAATTGCAAATAAGAATGCCCTTTCGAATAAATAATTGAGTACAGATAATGACGTTTCATATTTGAAAGAGAGACAATAATTCAAGAGAAGGACACAAAGGCTCGTTTGTCTCTGAATAATTGCTTGCTATGCTTCGTTGGGACGTTTAGAATGAATAGAATATAATCATAATCATCATGTATGATTTATCATTTCATAATCAGAAGGAAAAACGGACATTTAATCAAACTAATAAAAGCAGATGTACAAAAGGGTATGATTGCAGAAAATTCTGTCAAGTACAAATTATGAAAAGCATATAATATAACAATGAAATTAATTATTGGTCTCAGTATACAACAAATTAACGTGATATTTCTTCAGCTCCCGTTTAAACATATCTTTCAAATACCGCAGTGGAGTTGTATTGTTGTACTGGACACCCAAAGATGCGTAATGGAAAAAATTGCCATCACAATAGGCACGAATCATAACGTTGTTTTGTAGATACAAAACCGTGGTTTGGTACTTTCCCAACCATGAATCTGAAATAAGGAAGTCAGCATTACTATTCAACCTGTATGATTTTTCATTAATCCATAAAAGAATATATCCAGTAATTATGTTTCTACCTGATTGTGTGTAATTCCACGTTCCGTAACTTTTTCCCCCAACTGAGACGTTAAAGTGCCGATCCCGAATTCGTATTTTTCCATCCGATTTAACCAATGCGGCTACTTCAACTTCATCAAATGTAGACGATTTGTTTATGTAGGAACCCACCTGTCTCAAATTCCCCAAGACTGAGTAGTAACTGGAGAAATTGCCAAAATCGGTGGTGGACAAGAATGCGAACATTTTCCAACCACCCATAGCGTGACGAAGGTCCACTTCCGCGGACTTGAAACTGTTGCATGGGTTTTGGGGATTAAAATTCGGTAATAATTGTTGTCCAAAACATGACCCAATACTGACTAAAGCAATTATTGCAAAGACAAGGGAGTATTTCGGAGACATCTTGGAAACTTAATTTTCAGTGGATTTATTTTAAGAAGACTGCGCTGCTGTCTGTTGTACACCCGCACCCTGGCTATCGCTTTTATCCCAAAAGATGTGTGTCAAACGTATTTGCTTAACGCTGACGTATTTTGCGAATTCCAGAATATTTTTGTTCCTGACGTCATTTACATGGTAAAAGGAATTCAAAATGATTATATTATTTGTTTAATATAGCAAAAACACAGTCCATGATAGCTTCATAACTGGTAAAAAAAATGTTACAAATAGGTCCTATGGTGTTGGAAGTCCGAAACAAACATGAAGAGACAAAGACAAGTCGCAGCAAGTACACCAGTGCAGTGTTTGCAATAGCATCTGAAAATGTGCGAACCTGATAGCGAAAGCACACCACTTTATTAATGCATTGTTATTAAATGTTTTTGCTTATAATAATATTATAAACTGCCGCTGATGTGCTGGACAAGAAACGTTTTGATATCATATTTCTTTTACATATAAATTGGATTTTAGTTTAAGCTCTTTACGAAAATGATAATAATGATGACGCCCATTGACAATTGATGGCAGGCATGTGAGAAGACAACTTCTGTCCACAAAATAAGCCGATGCCGATGACATTCGAATGGCCATGGCCAGTGGTCGGCACGCTTTGATTCTCCGTCGACTCAGATGCCAACTGCCAATGTACAAGTTGGAGCTTGCTGTTCATGAATTCGTGACACAAACAAATATCAATGTATTTGGTAGACTAAAGAAAACACAATTTGAGGTCGTGACAAGGCAAATGAGAATGCCTATAAGGGTAAAGTAAAGGGTAGAAGCTTCCAGGCAGTTATAAATAACTATAACAAGAGTATACATTCAGCATTTGTGTGCACATTCAGATTTCAGACGTCATTGTATTTGTAACGACACGATGGGCAACGATGAACTCAGAGCTCTGGAGAAGAAGGCGATGGAAATTATGAAATTTCCTATTGCAGCTCACATTGCCCCAGTCCTTGAAGCGGGTGATGATCTCATGGCTTCACTTTTACTGCAATCAGTCATGCTGATTGCATTTACGTGCTTTGTGTGACTTGGAAGAACTCGATCCGGAAGTGGAGTATTGCATTGTCGTTAGACAAGCTTTGGCAGCCTATTTCAAAACAATTACGGCTAGTATCCAGGACTATGTTTCCAAATTTTTGGATCATACTGTCGTGAAAGACACCGAGGATAATCTTTTGACAACTTTGATAAGTTTGTACAATCCTCACACGACCAAGATAAATGACATGCACAATTAATATCAACATGACTTTTTTGCTAGTTGAACAATCTTAACACGAAGGAGAACGCGGACGGACACGTTGATTGCAGAATCAGAACAAATTGCTGGAAAACGGCCAACAACGTGCAAAAGTTGTTGCAAAACCAGATTGTTGAATGCGAAGAAGATTCTCCGACAATTTAATTTTCCATAATGACTACCAGTATTTTTCCAATCTGATTGCCAGCTCGGCTCTTTCATTTCAACTAAAAATAACCTCTTTCATTTCATTTATATTTTTGCATACACGTACGTATGTCATGCACGTACGATTGTCTGGTTTGGAAATTGGTAATTCTCACTTTTAGGAATTTCTTAAAAACTACATGTGCTTTTAGTAGTTGACTTTTTATTAAACGTATTATGTCATGATTCCATTTTCATTCCTTTCCCTTGTTTTTGCTGACGTACGCCACGGCGAGGACGCCCCGAAAGCCCCGAATTGTTAATTTATTGTCGACCACCATAAAATAAAACAGTCTCAAAACTCGAATCATTTTCGTGTTCGTTTACTATTTATAAAACAGACTTTAAGATGTCAGTCGTATGTCGGTAAATCGATACACTTACCCGGGCCGATTCCCCGCAGACACTACTTAATTATTAAGTAGTGTATATTGTGTAATGTAATAATTACACTTTGTATATTCATTAGGAGAACGTAATTTTGCTTCTTAATAAGAAAGACCTCAGTACGTCAGTACGTAAGGGGGAAGCTTTATTAGTGAGGCAAGTCCAAAATATGGCCAAAATATTCTTATTTCTGTTGCATTTTGCAAGTAAAGTGAACAAGTTTTTTGAAAATTACGCTACACAAGCTCGACATCAAGAACGTGATCATTCCATGTCTCAAAATGTAATTAATAGAGTAAC
>JABASF010001631.1:0-20366 GCA_019776145.1 Harlomillsia oculata
ACGCCAAGAAATGGATTTTTTCCAGCTACCATAGTTGTCGTGGACAAAATGACTGATTTGGTTGCATTTATATTTGTGACGTGATAATCTGAGAATTATTTGGAATATGGAAAGTTAGTGTACCATAACTGCTTTAATTCTCACTCAGTCTTGTTACTTAATTAATAATATTTTGAAAAAGTATTATAAGTAGTTTTTTACTGTATTCAATACGGAAATGGTAATTTCCAGGGGGCAACCCTTTTTCATACGTTTCCACAGAAGAATTAACAATACGATAAAGTTTTCTGAAATCAGGGAACGCTGCCACTCGCATCCAATTAATAAAGTCTTCATTTTGCATTCCATTATTAGATCTGTTTGTTGGATCCAAGGACCAAACCCAATTTGTCCACCCTACAGCAGTACCACAAACGACAAACGACAATATTAATACCACTTTTTACATAAAGTCAACGTTACAATTCAATATTCATTCACGATCACAATAAATAAGTTACGGCTTCCTTAGTTAAGAACTGCTAATGCGTACCGCAAGGTTTTGTGAAATGTAACCAAATAGGATTTTTTGGATTTCGAAACATTTCTGGGTTCTTATACTTTTTAGTTCGGTACCGTTCCCAAGCAATGCCAGTACTAATTAATTTAACTTCCTCGGGTTCTTCAGGATATAACACCGAATCATTGTGAAACAGTTGGATTCTATCGTTAAACATTGTATTCGCTATTGCGCCACAAGGATAAATTATTTTATTGTGGTTGGGGTGACCTGAGAATCAGAAGAGCAAGTTTTATTCAAATTCCAAACCCAAAAGCCGAAAAGCCGCAAAAACAAATGATTAAGTGACTTAAGAATTTACCTGGATTATTGATTCTGTGGTAAGGTCTGCATTTTGCTGGGGGTTCTCTCGGTTTCTCGATAGTTCCCAACTGACCGGACAATTGATATTCATCTTTTGAGTCATAATAATCCATATGATTTTGGTTAAAATTGGTCAAAGCGTAAAACATGTGAATGTCAGTTCCCTATGATTGCAATTTTATACAGTTCAAAAGTTAATTATGTACCCAAATTGTTCGTTTTGTTAGTTTAGAACTTACGTTTAAGCCTTTCAGAAGTTCCGGCACTGGAAGAGTGCAGTAACACTTTTTGAACATTTCATGACACTGGTCGGTCCGATTTTTTCTATCTTCTGTAATGATCTGGTCACAAGTTAGACTTGAATTTTCATCGCTTATGCAATGTGTGTAATCTATAGAAATTTCTCCTACATTGGACGCAAAGATCCAAATGCCAATTCCTAAAGGTATGAAAATGAGAGAAATGAACAGAAGCGTCGGCAGAACAGTCGTCGTGTCCAATACGGGATTAATTACCGGAAGCCTTTGTTGTATGAATTTTGATTCCGCAACAAAACCTATTATAGTAATTCCAGTCTTAGGAAAAGTATAACTCCTGTAAATGAATGAGCAAACTTTTCAATTGCTTACTAGAAGGTCTGTTTGACCTTTTCCTAGCCGTCGTGTCACTCATTTTTGAACTGAACAAATTCCAAAATTCAGTCCATCTGGAAACACAATGTCGGCAAGTGTGGTATGTAAATCCACATTAGTACCTAAGATAAGTGAAACTCATAACGATTCTTGTTGGTTTTATGACGACAATAAGATTCAAATAACGTAGTGCTATGTAGGTAAAAGTGTGTAACTGTGACTGACGCATTAGTACCTAAGATAAGTGAAACTCATAACGATTCTTGTTGGTTTTATGACGACAATAAGATTCAAATAACGTAGTGCTATGTAGGTAAAAGTGTGTAACTGTGACTGTGGCATATAGAATAAAATTGGAACCGTTTGTTATCTTTTGAAGATAAGCGAAACGGCAACACCACATTGCCAAAATAAGATACAGCATTATCAAAATTATCATTCATAGTCCCAATCTCTTTTGTAGCAAACGATTATTGCCATACTTTATTAATTTGTAATTGGTAATACAATACTGCAATTTTTGGCGAAGTTTCTGAGGAAATGGAGTGTATAAACATAACAAAGAACACCCACGCACGATTCACGACCCTCACAATATAATATTGTACTTTTTGAAACATACTCTATACAATACAAGAAATTCAAGTCAAAACATAATTTTATTGAAATGTTAACCGAACGAATAAAATTGACCGTGCATCAAATCAAAAGATCAAAATCAAAAGTCATTCAATTCCCACATTATACTTTCAATTTCACAACACACACATAATCATAACGCTTAATTTCCCTTACACGCAATTTACTAGTGCTTGTGTGCACCTAAGAAAGTTAAATATATTACCAGTAAAAATGCAAACTAAAACAGGGCAACAGGAGTACATAAACTGTAATCCCGTTTACACATTGAGGCGTAAAAAAGAATCTTAACAACCAGCGAAATATCAATTTTTAATGTTTTGGTTCATGCACTGAATTGTGGTAATCAGTAATCGTAATGTCAATGTCCAAACGCAAACCAGTGGTCCATCAGTCCATCCAACCCCAAACCCGTCACATCGTAAGATCATTGTCCGAAACTACTGCAATGCTTCCCCTTTACTTATCTGTAACATAAACATAACAAACAAGAATTCACCGTTACTATTATTACACAAAAATTAAGCATTGTCATCGTCGTCAACAATCAACAAATCACCGTTTAAATCTTACCCAAGCTTCCAAATACTCAATCTTTCTCTCCAATGATGTCAACCGTTCATTTAATTGTGCCAATCGTGATCGGCAACTTAGATCTGTATCAATTACAATATGATATTAAAAAGCTGCCATTTCAAATAAAATTCAACGCTAGGTTCTGACCGTTCTGATTTGATTCATAAAAGTTAAATTACCAAAAGAATTCAAAAAGTCGGCAATCCTCTTGATTGACCCGGTAATGACTTCAATGTACTCCCGATTCGCCCAATCTTGCTGAATCTGCTTTTGGAAATCCTCTCGAACCATCGCCATTTTAAAAACTGTCACTTAGTTTCACTGCCCAACTATTAATTAAAAAACAAATTAACAAACTACGGATGTTTTATTTCTGACGTCGCACGTCAGATGATCGAAAGATTTTTTATTTGTATCATTGGGAATAAGTGAGAATACAAACGGAATTGAAATGGTTGAAACAGGTTTTGCATGGATGGCGTCCGTGTCTTTCGTGCAAGAATGTGACAAGGAATTGCGTTTTATGTATTTTCCGTGCTTGCTTGCCTTTCCTTGTGCTTTTGTGCGTCACTGCTTGAGCATGCAAAAAAACTGCAAAAAAATGTCCTAAAAATGAAATATGAAATGATGCCAATTAACAATACAATTGATAAAAATAAATGACTTTTCCATAAAAGGAGCTTAATGCAAAAACACATTTTTATTTTCAATGATTGCCCGTTTTGATTTTAGTTTCATCTCAATTCAATCCTCAGTCGTGCCGAAGGATCAAGGAAAAGGATGTTTTAATTCCGAAATCTGTGCGGATTTTATTATGTTATTTATGACTTGGTTCACTTCGTCGCATCGTCGTCGTTTGTTTATGTACAATTTAATGTGACTCCTCGCTTCTGACGAACAGAAAGCAGTACAAATGCATGGCGATGGCATACATAAGTGCGTATAATAAAAAGAGAACAGAACAAGAGGTAGAGGATCATTAAATTGCGCAGAATAATTATCCATAAAACTGAGCATTGCATTTGTAGTTAAATATAGTCTATAGTTAATAGTTAATGCCAAGTTAATACTGTATAAACATAGTGCGAATTGCGAATGTAGAGCTATATATTTATATCGGCAGTGCTACTTGGCATTGACACAGTGAAAGGGTATAAAGTCGTCGTCGTCAGTTAAGTACAATACATTTGCTTGCTTGTAAGCTGTAACTTCTATACTTTTGGTTGCAATATACAACCTTGTTCTGATTCAAGTGTTCGTGTGTTCGGCAGTTTCGACTTATTAGGCTATCGACAAGTATTAGAAGCATAGTGGGGAATGTGGCAAGTTAAATATTAAATGAGAAGAACTCCTCCTTTGTCTTGTAGTCGATTAAATGGGGAATATGACGATGATGAAGTATTTGGACGTTTATAGTTCATCAAAATTTTACGTCCTTTTGGTCGTTTTTTGAGACAACTCATCATCATCATCAGTCTAGAGGGTTTGGACAGTGTTAGGCGTTTTGGCTTTGACCTACAAGTTCAGTCTGATTTCAGTCGATGCCGATGACGAGTTAAATTCGTATACTGCTGAAGTGAACAAGTTAAGTTGTAGCTTTTATTAACTGTGACAATAGCAATTTACCTAAATCTTACAACATGGACGACGACGACGATAACTTATACCCGGAAGACAAACAAGTGCTGCAAGACGCTCGAGCACAAGTGGAAGCCCGTTTGAAGAAAAGTAAAGTGGACTATGAAACTGTGAAACATGTTGTTTCTGCCATTATTGAAGATTACCGTGAACAAGCTTTGGGAATTAGTCGCGATCCACGACCTTACGTGGATGACGACTCTTTCACAACTGACGATGATGTAAACCCGGATCGTCGACTTGATTGTGATCATGACCTCTTGGACTCTGTTGACGATGATGACGACGAAGACGAAAATACTCTCACTCAGATTGAAGCAAGGGAAGATAGTACTCCAGATGAGGACTTATTCCTAAACGTCCAAGTTCATGGAGAAAGTTTCAACGAGCGCTTACTGCGACAAAGGTTTCAACATGGAGAAAGTAATGGAAGTTTGATCAAAAATGATTCCTCCGAATCGTCATCATCATACAGTCAAGATGCAAAACACAGCTACAGTAGTAAAAACGGATCAATCGGAGCTTCAACCTCAAACATTAATATTGAATGGAAGCGTGTAGCCAGCAAATTAATTCCATTTCTTAGTACAGCAAGCATCTTTTGCATAGCGTTCATCCCGGTATCGGATAACGACACAAATCTCTACGTTACTGCTGTGTTCAAATGCCTACCTATCCTGGCTTTGGCAATCTTTGTTATGCGTAATGGAATGAACCTTCAGGAAAAGTAATTGATTGACAATACATTTTGAAACTCGTATAAATATGAAATTATTGCAGTTTACTTGTATTTTGTATAATACAATTTCATGAATGTTTAATCTTAAGTCATAGATTTCCTCGATCAATTCTCATCGGTCTTTTGTTCTCGTGTTGCGGTGACGCGTTGCTCGTATGGCCTTCGAAATTCCTTCATGGAATGGGCGCTTTTGCCCTAGCTCAAGTATTGATTGGAAATTACATTCCATTGTCCAATTTCGCTATTTTCAGTTTAAAGCGGAATGTGGAATCCTGACTTGATTTTGCATTTCTTGATGTCCTTGTGTACTTTTAGGTATTCTACATTCGAGCATTTGGGTTCAGTTCGGTAAACTGGAGTTGTGGCCTTGTTGTGCTCTCTACCACCGCAATCAGTATGCAAAACAAAAAAAATTACCTTTTATCTCTTCCTCGGCTTTGGCTTTGACGACTTTGACCATTGCATTGACTTATCCAAGCCTCCAACAGTCACCATACCCTCCTGAGTCCTTATCATTTTCTACGTTTTTAAAGCGGTTAAGGCTCGGACTCCTGGCTTCTGTCATTTAAATACTCGAATTGACAATATGCAAACCGCCCAGTTCAATTGAGTTCATTGTAATTTCAGTGCTGGGAGTGATTGTACCTAACCTCATCGAGGATGTCATTCTACTCATTGGAGTTGTCATTTACGCCTTACTTTTGGCTACGATGGTTTGGAGAGCTGTGACTCATGCTCAACTTCATGCTAATAGAACCACCACTAATGTAAACAAAAATTGATGACTATTTTCTTGTGATTGTGACTTTGTCACTTGTACTGTTTTAATACTCTTGTAGTCGAACCAAATTATACTCTGTCGTAGTCTTTAGTTTTATGCTTATTTATATGCCACGTCTCATTTTTGGTTTTTATCAGGGACAAACGACTTGGGTTCAAACGTGTTCGTACTATGGGGGCATCTTATTTGCAATCTCAGACGGTGTTCTTGCCATCAATGCTTTTCATACGAAAGTACCTTATGGACAGGTCACAAAAACGACCTTTTATGACATCATCTTTTCATACAACCATTTGTGTAGCAAGTGATACTCATTTCATATTTCTCTTTCTCTGACTTCTTTTATGAATTATAGCATGCCGTGATGATTTCCTACTACCTGGCTCAAATGGGAATAAGTCTCAGCGTTCTGCATGCAAAACCCGTTTATGAACAGAGACGTGACTAGAGAAGCCTCAAACCAATACAATGGATTTTGGAATGGAATGATCTAGAATTTATGATTTCGATTTCCACCTTAACTTCAGCAATAATTACTTTTAGATGCCAAATGCACATGCTTACCAGACTCGTATGCGAATGCCTGTACTGTGTAAACGGCAGCTAAAATAAAAAGTAAACTATATAATATGACGTATGCAAACCCCGCAGAAATTGTTGGCTATTCGTAAATTTTCCAAAAATGTCGTTTAAGGTAAAAAAAATTAAGGTTAAAGCTATCATGCAGCTAACGATTCCTAAAAACCTCTAGAAACCAATTGAAGGAACAACTTTTAGATGCCAAATGCACATGCTTACCAGACTCGTATGCGAATGCCTGTACTGTGTAAACGGCAGCTAAAATAAAACGTAAACTATATAATTATGATGTATACAAACCGCGTAGTAAATATTGGCTATTCGTAAATTTTCCAAAAATTTTAAGGTATTTTAAGGTAAAAAAAATTAAGGTTAAAGCTATCATGCAGCTAACGATTCCTAAAAACCTCTAGAAACCAATTGAAGGAACAGACAAAAAATGTCAAAGTTTGTGAAAGAAAAATCTACAGTCTACAAATAAAGAAACGCACGAAACAACGTGACAAAAATTTTAAGCTGACATTATTTACGCATTTATTTTTATATTTTTTACATCATTCATGTATTAGAGTTATCATTAAAATCATCGTCAAAAAAGTCACAAAACTTGTTAGAATCATAAAAGCGCAGGAGCCACAGTGCGAAACATTTAAAAACATTAGCGTGAATTAAAATCAAAAGTCAGATACTTCATAAACTTTTAAGTCGTAATAGCAATAGCATATAATAGCGTAATAGCATAAACCTCATTATCAGAATAACAGAACGTTTGAAGCTGAATTGAATGATTGAATTATGAATTTTGAAAAATACAGTATCTCACTGCTTGTTAAATTTGATTTCGGAATTTGGAATAGTAAGAAAACCACTTAATCAGAAAAACAGGTACATTTAGGCGTGAACATTCTGAGAACCTTGTCAAAAGAGACGTTCGTTACAAAGATAATGGGGCGATGAGAAACAATGCCGAAAGTTGAAACACTTTGGTCGGTCAGCTCAGGCACTCACAGATCACTTCTTCTTCCTGAAAGAACAAATCAAAACCCAAACAAGGCTTTTAGTAAATTATTAAGTTAATGGGGCAAATTGAAACAAAAGAACAACGAACAAATCACAAACAGAGAGAAACAAAGTAGAAAAAATTGCAAAAATTCATAAATCCCAAAATAAAGATTTACCCGAGCGCAGCAGCGTTGGCATTAGCATTAGCAACCGAAAGTCCTCCGGGGTATCCTCCTCCATAGAAGCCCGGGTATCCTCCGTAACCTCCGAATCCTCCTCCAATGGATGTTGCTTGAGCGTTAGCATTTGCAGCTGAAAATTGTCTCCTGGTTCGGGTCATGGGTAAGTCTGCTCTGACATCTGCTAATAGCATAAAAATTTGAAAAATGTAAGGAAAAAGAACTTTGAAAAACAGAAAATTCTCAAATCGAATTCGAAACTCATTTACTATTTCTAAGTATCGACACATCGACAGTAAATATAACTTGGAAAAGTTTTGATTACTCCACGGAACTTACCAAAGAAAATAGACAAAATCAGCGCAAAGAAAAGGAAAATTGCAACAGTCTTCATGGCTGGTATGGAGTTTAGGAGGAGATCAAAGAGATGGGTAAAATGAGATTGACTTGAAGTCAGGAGTCGGAGTAAGAACGTCGGGAGTGTAAAGAAAAGTGATTGAGCGCAAAACGACTTCAAACAAACTGGGCCTGGGTCGGGAAACTTTCTTGGCCTTTATATACCCTTCGGACCTCCGCAATCCCACAAATCTAGACATATGATTGGTTCGTGGACATTAAAATCATTTGAAAGTGGAGTTCATATGAATTTGTTTCCTCCTGGTCGTCGCACAAACCTGAAACATGTTCCATTTGCAAAGGATGATGAACTCTTAACTTCTCTAACCAACAACAGCGAGAGTAAATGTTTCAGACAAGCAGTTACGTAGCATTTGATTTTTTATTCCAAAGTTCATTTCAATCGTAGACAGTAGACAGTATTAAAATGACAACGATGAAAAATGACACTTTTACATATTGCCTGTAAATGCAGAAAAAGCTCGTCCACGAAATTGCTCGGCGGTTTGCAGCCAACGATCTTTGGACTCTTTAAGAATCCCTCTTCCAACTATGACAATGTCAGCTCCTCGTTTATTAATGGCTTCTTCAACAGAACAATACTGCTGACCCAGTCCATCTCCGGAAGCTCCAGGATTCAGGGATACTCCAGGTGTAAATTGAAGGAAGTAATCCGTGTCTTGTGGGTCATCGAGACGAGATTGTGAGACAAAACCTGCCACTATGCCAGCGTTAGCGTCCTTAGCCATAGAATAAACCAGACGTTTGTAATCTGGTAAAAGACTCATTAAATTCTTCTCTGAGCTCATTTCAGCAATGAGAACAATAGCCATGTTTTTATCATTGAAAGCTTGAATAATTCCAGGTCCAGAAATAGCATGGACGGTGACAAAATCGGCCCATTTGTCGTATTCAAAAACCTGTGTAGTAATTTGTTTGGAGACTGTCGATCCAATGTCAGCGAACTTGCGATCTTCCATGATAAGAAACTTGTGCCTGTGAGCTATGGCTTTGAGCTGAGTCCAAAAGCCACGAATTTCCATACCGTCTGAAAATGAAGATTATATAGTTAATAGTTATACACAGTTATATTCGACAACCGCAGCAAACCGAGGACATTCATCCCGAAACACTTCAATCGTCTGAGTCTAGCATTTCAGCTTATGAACTTATTACCATTTCCAAAGTTCATGGAGTCCAAATGAGTCTTCAACAAACAAATCTTCGGTCCCAAAAGCTCGGCTGCATCCAACACATCAATCCAATTATCCAAATCAGCAGATAAGCACAAGTTTGTCTTTTTCTCCTGTATAATGCTCAACAGAGACTTGGAAGCCGGGCATGATACTTTTGACATTATCTCTTGAAACTTATCTCTCATTGGTCCATACAATTGATTCCGAGAGATAAAATTCTCCGAAATCTCCTTCTGCTCTGTAGTAATCAACTTTTCTCGAGCGAGAACTTCCAACATGTCACTAATCCGAATCAAGGATTGGATCCGAATGCCATGATATGCCAAGTTGAACACAGCTCCTTGTTCCCGGTCCATGATGACAATAGCATCCGTCACCTCCATTCCATGTTTCCGGAAACAAAGAGCAGTTTCAATAATGCTTGATCCTGTCGTAATGACATCTTCAATGATGATGCAACGTGCACCTGGTTTGTACAGCCCTTCAACCATCTTACCAGTCCCATAGTTCTTTTCTTCCTTCCTATTTGTACATTCACAAGACGAATTTCAATGAAACATTTGATCCAATATCTTTTGACCTTTAACGATGAAAACCCATGACAAAGTCTGACCTTTTAAATATCATGGGAATGTTGTAGTCAACCGACACCAAAGTCGCAATAGGTAACGCGGTGTATGGCACACCACTAACGACATCAAACCTTTCGGTCGCATTCTTTCCCAACATTGCCCATGCCAATTGACTGATTTCTGTCTATAAGAACCATACAATATACAAAACATCAATAATCTTGAGGTCAGTCTTCTACAATTAAATCACAACAAAACATTAACATTTATTTCCAACTTACCATCAATTTAGGAAAAGACACTATGTTCCTCAAATCAAAATAAAACGGGCTGATGATTCCCGATTTCAAAGTGAAGGAGCCAAACTTGACTGCTTCGATTTTGAACAGGTCAATCATCAGTTTTTCAATTGAACTTTGATCCATTTTTGAAAAACTGTTGTTAAATCAGATGGATTCAAAATGTCAAAATTACAAACTGTCAGTTGCTTTTCGTGGCTGCCTGCGTGGAGTCACAGAGTCAGAGACGCAAACGAGCAACGACGCACAGACGGCACAGGTTGAGAAGTCAAGGATTTGCCTCCCTTCAACCCATTCATTGAATGTCCAATTATAGCTCGAGAAAGGGTGAAATGCGTTTTATTTTAATATTTAGGTATTCATGTCGTGTACTGGTTGGTGTACTCTATAACATAATCGTCACACAAGGCTTAATTTGTGGAGGATAAAGATGGTATGATAACGATAATGATGAGATAAATATCATTATCATTAATCATTAATATTCTTGTATGCTCACAAAAGATGCAAAATTATATATTATTTGAACGAGTCATCAAGCCATCATTATTTCATTACATTCTTAATTTTTATTTTCCAATTCGAAGTAGAGGTTTTGTTGTTTTCGGAACAAAACGAATAGTTAGAGAAGTCCTTGTATCACGTTCTAGAGTTTGTCCCTCAGTTACATTACATACTTCTTTATTCAAAAGTGAACTGGAAACCACATCAGAACAGATTTCATCAATTCCATGTAAATAGTGATGATAGCAATCATCTTTCAAAATCAAAAGACTTCGAGGTTGCAGAAGCATGGAAAAAGCCAATCGATCTGACCATCCGGTTTGTTTGTTACTGTTATCAGCATCCTGATCCTGATAAACACAAAAACATTTCAACAAACGTTACATCTTATGTCTGGTTGTGAGTCAAAACTCCGCAACATCCACATACAATCTAATGATACGATATACTGACAATTTCCTACTAATCTAATCGCAAATACAGAAAGATGTATGTTTGCTCGGCTTACTGTTGCATCCGAGAGTGGATTATAAAAATTTAACACAGTATGCGACCCGGCATTAATGGTTGTAATTGTAGGGTAGAAAAGGGCACCGTCCAAGTGTGGCTGTTCAAAATAAAATAGTGTACTATATTACATAAAGCAAATCTAATGTAGTGTCAAAAGATTACTGAACCCTAATAAATAGTGCTGGAATTGATAAACTATATATACTCACCATAATCCCTTGTCCACTTTTGTACTCATTCACTAACACATAGATTCGGACGTTTTCCATCAAACAAACCCAGGTCTCCAATTCGGTCAGTGTACTTCTTTAACCACTGGAAATCAATCAAATGTCTAAAAGTTAGACAGTATCTTAATGCTAGTAAACGGTAATGGATTTTAATTTAATGATCTTTAATCTTTACCTGTGGAATTTCTTCGGCGATCATTCCTTTAGGATGTGGCACTCCTCCCCAATTCTGAAGACGACGATTCGACAACTGGGTCCACCGGGGGATTGGAGCGCGACTCACATTTCCCACAATGTTCGATTCTTCAAACTCGGTTATAAAGTTTGGAATGTAAAATACCGTATTTGGGCCCTGAAACATTAAAAAAAATCAGTATATTAGATTATGTAACATTGACACTATACTATACTTGAACTTGAATACTTGAACTGCAAGTGCTTCTAAATAAAACGTAAATAAAAATAGGTTATACTTTATCAATTCGGTAGGTTTCTAAGTTAAACTGGTTAGAGTGAGAGCCGTCCATTGTGTTTCAGAATTAATATTGTGGAATGCGGAATACAATAAAAAATGAAGGAAAATACTAAAGCAAGATGCAAATTCGACAGACAGATGTGCTGGAAATAACTTTCACCATTTAAACAACACGTGGGCACGCGGGTACAAAATTGCCGGCACAAAAGAGAGAGCGGTTTTCCTTTCTTTCTTATCTTGTGTGAGTGTGTGTGGTTTTATACTGCATGATATTGTTTACTTTACTGATTTCCTTATTCTCAGACTGAGCACTGAAAATTGAATTGAGTTTTTAAATTAAATACCATTTGTACGTTAAAAACTAAAAAATAGTGGAATTAGCGCTATACATACAGCACTCACGTGCTTTGATTTTCAAAGATAGGTGAGTGTTGTTAAGTTGTTATGTACAGTAAAACTTTTTGTTTTTTGGTTGTTTGAGAAAATGTGTTTATTGCGTAGGAATTTTAATACATAAAATCGTTTGAATGTTTTAGACAAGAGGATTATAGGTGAAATTGTAAGATTGAAAGATGGGAATTCAAGGGTTGTTACCATTTCTGAAGAAAGCGACGAAGAAGAGTCATATTCGACATTACAGTGGTTGTACGGCAGCAGTGGACGCTTACGGTTGGTTACACAAAGGAGCTTTTGGCTGTGCCGTCAAATTGGGAATGGGTGAACCCACTGACGCTTATGTGGTTTATTGTATGAAATACGTCAATGTTTTATTGGCCCATAATGTCAAGCCTGTTCTTGTCTTCGATGGAAGGAATTTGCCTTCCAAAGGTGTCACTGAGAAAAAACGAAGAGAGTAAGTGCTTAAAGATTTTGGCTGTTAGTATTCAAAAGGTACGACGGAATATGATTACAGTTTGTATATGAAAATAAACTGATGATATGATGATGATGTGATACAGGAAACGAAAGGAGAATAGGGAACGTGCTCGTAAAGCTATGCAACAAGGAGATAAGAAACTAGCTTGGGAATGTTTCACGAAATCAGTTGATGTGACACCCGAAATGGCCCGGAATTTGATCAAAGAACTTCGAAGATTGAAGGTAGACTATATCATTGCGCCTTATGAAGCTGATGCACAAATGGCTTATTTGGCTCGTAAAGGCATTGTTGATATGGTCATCACTGAAGATTCTGATCTCGTTTTGTTTGGCTGTCCGAGGGTATAACATTTTGTTGATTAATTTTAGTTCAATAAGCAATAAGCTTCTGTGACGATTATTTGTGATGATTTTATTATATAGATATTCTTCAAGTTCAGTCTTACCGGTGATGGCAACTTGTTTGAGCAATGTAAACTTCCCCAGTGTGTGGATTCGACTCCGACAAAGTTCCAATTTGAAAAGTTTCGACATATGTGCATTCTCTCTGGTTGCGACTATTTACCATCTTTACCCGGGATTGGATTAGGAAGAGCGAAGAAGGTTTATGCTGCGTCAGCTTCAGCTAGTTCGGATATTCAAAAGGTGATTATTGGCCAACAATAGGTATTGCAACTTCGAACGTGTTGCTTTCACCGATGTGTTATTGATCATTGTTTCTTGTAGATGCTGAAATCCATTCCAGATGTGCTACAAATGGACGTGGATGTAACAGAGGAATATATAAGTGGATTCATGCAGGCTGAGAATACATTTTTGTATCAGATCATAATGGATCCTATAAGCAGAAAACTGTTGCCTCTGACTCCGTATCCCCCAAATATTGATACCAAAACGCTCGCATACGCTGGAGCTTATGAAGAGAAACAAGTTAGTCAATTTCAGAATAACAGTTGATCTGATGATGTAAAGCATTTCGTTCGTATAATTATTATGTTATTGTGCTAATGAATAATTCAGCTCGCGTTGGACATGGCACTTGGGAATGTTGATATCCATACACTCCAACGTGTTGATAATTTTGATCCAGATAGAAAGATTTCAGTAAGACACATCATTTGTAAAATATTTATTATACCGTTACTTCGTAATCATTTGGAACAAGGAACAACTTGTATCAAACGAGGATTGTCTTAATATAGGGATATGCAACTGAACAATGCATTTGGGCTCCACGATACATGATGAACAAGCATCAAGTAAAAAACAATGTCGCATCAGCAATATCATTGAAAAAGATGCCGTCTCACAGTTCCACTTCTGGACTGACTTTACGGTTAAATTCCGTGTCAATCCTAACCAAAGCCGGACTAGTTTCTAACGACCACGATGATGATGCCGCAATCAACATGTATAAATCTAAATCTAATGAAGGGATCATTGTCAACAACACTGGGGACGAGCCAGATGAAATAGATTCACAATCGTCCAATTACGAGCAAGTGATTAAAATTAAACGTATTAAGCATTGACGATTCGGTGGAATTGGAGCCAGAAGATACCAAGCAAGCGATCACTATCACCAATGGTAGTGCTGAAGAGGAAGATTATGTTGCTGAAGCTGATCAAGCTAACGATAGGAAACGACGTCGTAATCCATTCTTGACGTCTCCGGATAAGATGTGTTCAAAGACCGAGAAACTTTCGAATGGCACTGTAATTACTGAAACACAACGGATATCTGATGTTACACGCAAGAATCCCGTGTGTCTGATTGAAAAAAATGAGATTTATGTAACCCCGTCACCGTCAATGAAAGCTACCAAGAGCCGGTAAGATTTATTATTAATACTGTTGCAAACAAATTTTAATACTCTTTCATTTCCTTTTCCTTTTCATTTCTTTAGTTACTTTCGGTCAAACGACAACAAATCTGAATTTGAAGGCCACGTTCGCAAAATCGAGAATTCTCCAACAAAAGCTTCGAACCGCAGTCCAGACAAGCTAAAAACTCCTATCAAAGCTTCGTCTCCGAAGAAGGAAAATACGCCGTTTCCGTCCCCTTTAAAGCTGGATTCACCCGCATCGAACACAAGACTACGCTTACGTTCTGATTTCTTGTCTCAAGAGTTGGTTTCGGCTAAAAAACCAGACACTGGAACCGGAAGCAAATACTTTGGAAATTCTTCAGGCACGGAAAAAACTGATGAAGCAGAAATTATCGAATTATCCGACGAAGAGCCATTCCCACCTTCATTACGCAAAAACTTTATGGGTTCGAATGCAAAGATTTCACACACGAAGTCGACTTCGTCGAAGCCTACTCGACGCATTGGTTTGTCGAGAAAACCAAGTGTTTCGGCCAAGAAGGATCCAAAACAGAAAGATTTGAGAGACATGTTCGCTGTGACTGGTGTCACTCCAAAAACACTCCGGTTAGCATAGCATGATACTTACCGAGTTGGCAATGCCAACTCGGCATAGACAATATTCCCGAGTTTTAAAAACCTAACGTTTTTGTGTCATTTTTATTAGAGTAATGAACTGATGAAGACTGATTCGACATGACTGATACGAAAACATGAAACTGCCATAATTCTACAAAAAATCCCCCTTTTATCTGTAATATTTTATAATAGAAATACTCAATTTCAGCATTTTGTAACTTGTAACTGCTTTAGCATATTTTTCGCGATCTTCTGACCTACTACACTATACTTACTCCGAAGTTGTTGATTACAATTACAATTGTGAGAACTAGCGTTGTTTATAATTTGCTCAGTTTTATTAACTTTGACTTTATACAAAAACTATTGTTGTTGTTAACTCAAATAAAGACTGTAAGAAGCTGAGAAGAAAAAGAATAAGCCATTTCATTCACTGGTTTAGAACCTTATTGGACCAGTTCACTGCGCATAATTTGTGTTTTGTCGTTTTGTGTTCCAGTTCCACTTCCGACTTCCAGCAAAGAGCAAACCGCATGCAAAAGCAAAAGTTGGATTCTGGAAGTCTGCGTCTGGAAGAGCGCGCGCGCAAACGCGGTAAAGTCGTACTAATCGGCCTGTAATGGAAATCGGATCACTAACTCGCCGAGTTTTTAAAGGTTTTCGTTTTTTTAAACGGTTGTTTCAATTTTCAACAGCTATCTCTCATGGCGAAGAATAATTACAGGTCAGACAAACCACATCCAAATCCAATTTTAGAACAATGGTTGACAGAGTGGAAAGAGGAAGCTGTTCAGAAAAGCTCCAAAATGCAGTTTGTGTATGCAAAGGTATGGAGTTAAAACATTTAAAAGGAAGAGATAGAGAATGATTTTTAAAAAGTCTTTTAAATAAAATTGTTCGTATTTTTTGTATGGACTAGGCTTTGTCATCTTTGAAAAAGTATCCATTGCCTTTACGAAGTGGACGGGAATGTATGATTTTGGAATTTTTTGGAAATACTCTTTGCAAAATGATTGACAATCGAATTGCAAAGGAGAATGTTGTTTTACATCCTCAAAGTCAAAGTAAGATTATAAGCTTTCAGTTTTCTGTTAAATGTGTTAAAGTATTAGCAATGCTAGAAGACTGACTGAAATTGCTTTGAAACTTATACTTTTCTCATTTTCTACAGGTTCTCAAAGTTCCGGAGCTTCGAGTGGATCCAGTGTGAAAATAATCGAATTCGTCAATTTGGATAGTGATTCAAATGACGCTCCTCCAAAAAAATCGGGGAAGAAACGCAATAAAAATAAAGATGGTGATTACGACGGAAGTCAAACTACCACAGTGAAAAAGGTAGCATTCTTGAATGTATTCCTCGAAACAACGTTATTGTTATAAAGTTTCTCATCTGTCTATGATTCACTATTGTGTAGAAAAAGTCTCGCTATGTACCCGCATATCGATCCGGAGCTTATGCAATTCTGGTGACACTGTTTAAGAAGGAAGAAACTCCAAGTTATCGTGGTTATATGCTTAAGAGTGAAGTGCAGTACGAGGCGCAAGAATACTGTGATTCGTCGTTTACTAGACCTGACAACCCCATGTCGAAATATACTGCTTGGAACTCAATGGCGACGGTCGTTAACAAAGGATTGGTCCTAAGACAAGGAAATCCTGTCAAGTACGTGACATGGAACATGCACTGACTGGTTGTAATTGTAATATTAGTTATAATACGTAATCTTAGCATTCTCAAACAACATGGTGATCATTTCTCATTAGATTCACATTGACTGTTGAGGGTCGTAATCTGGCAGCAAGTTTATTAAATGCTGATAATTCTGGTCAACGGAATGTACCATCTAGTGCTAGTAGTTCAGAATCCGGTAGTTCTTCATATTAAAAGTTTTTATATGTACTTTTGAAAATATACTTTATCAAGGTGTCTTAAATGACTGTATATAGCGGACGATGATGTGGAGTCGGTGAATGACGTGCCACACGCAAGTAGTCGTTACCACCGGTTTCAATTGGAACCAGGACGATTTGAAGTTATTCTTTGTGTGGATACGTCGGAGACGAATGCGTAAGAAAGATGGTTCAATTTTGATTCAATATTTGTTTTGCGATTATTGTTGTAAGTAGACTGAAAATGTTCTGCTTTTGTTTCAGAAAATGCAAACAAGACGAGGTTATTGGAGAATTAAGGAAAAATGGTGTAAACTTGGAAGTCATCAGACTAAGCGTAGGAGATTTCGTATGGATTTGCAGAGGCACGGATCCAGTTGCTGGTGGGAGTAACCGAAGATTGACAATTTCCAGATCAAACGATCTTATTTTACCTTACGTCGTAGAACGGAAGCGTTCAGATGATTTGGCTGGGAGCATTAAAGACGGACGCTTTCATGAGCAAAAACACCGACTAAAACAATCAGGACTTCAGCCAATATACTTGCTGGAATCCTACGGACAAGGTGATTGGGGACTGGCAGAAGGAGCATTGTCTCAAGCCGTCGCTAACACTCAAATAACAAACGATTTTTATATTCAAGAAACTTCTTCTATAAGAGACACATGTGCCTATTTAACTCACATGACTAGACTTTTAACTAAACTGTTCCAGGTAAAAGGACATGAGTTCATGAAACGGTTAACAGTATCTAGAAACGTCGTCACTTTTCACTTATCATTAATTTTTCTGATTTCAGAACAAGCGACTATTCAGTTGCACGAAGGAACAGTGGCCTTCCTTGAAAGATTCTTCTTACGAAACATTTCTCATGTGTTTTAATGACTTTAATGAATTTGGTGTCAAGTTGAAGGTAATTCAACTAAAAACAATAGTAATGATCCAATATTGGGCAAAGAATGCTCGCATAGTGATGTAAAATCTCATCACATAACCTTTTTTTGCAGAATTGGACTGTTTCAGAAATGTTCGCAAAACATCTCATGCGTATCCGAGGTTTGTCAGTCGAAAGAGCCTATTCAATTGTACAAAAGTATCCTACATTGAAGTCTTTATTACGTGCCTACGACGATTGCGACACCGAGAAAGAAAAGGAGAATCTTTTGGCTACACTTCATTATGGAAGTGCAGGCAAAACGGTCGGACCTGCCATCAGTAGAACTATTTTTAAACTTTACTCCTGGAGAGTGCTGCAATAAAGTTTAATAATTATTATTATTATGATATTTACATTGTTTGGAAATGTTTAGATTTCAGTTTTTTTTGTACATCTCATCTCATCTTTCTCATCTGACTCATCTGATTAAAAACTATTAACAAAATGAATCTTAGCTTCTTAGCACAGGTGTAAAACAAGCCTGCCTCATGCGCCCACACACAAGGCGGCATTAAACTGTATGACAGCAAATACGAAACTTTACCCACCTGTTGCTGTAATGTAATTTTTTGACAGACACGGGCAACGACAGGTCCACCGCTAACAGTGATTCGGTGGCATTCGGTGGTCACTTTTTTGTATTTAAGCGTTCATAATGACAGTAAAGTCAATTCATATCGGAAACGTAGTGCCTTGTAATTACGGGATCATTATGTACTGATCAAAGTGCAATAGTTGTCAGTATTTTCGACAAGTAATTAAAGTGACTAGTATTTTCATAATGAATAGGTTAAGATTTGTATTCCTACTGATTTTGCTAACAGTAGGATGCATTTTTGTGATATCTGTAATTGGACAAGTTAATAACAAATTCAAATTGATAGATTTACCATCTGAGCTTTTACCTTTTTATTTCTCGTTTGCATTTAATAAAGAAGAGCTGCTGTCACTTCAAAATGACTGTGAACAAGATGATTCTTGCCCTTATAAGGTACTCTTAGTCGAGGTGATGTTTATTTTATTGTGATTTGTGATTACGCTAATTTGAGTTGGATTTTAAAGTAAGTATGTCTTTCTATAGCCATATTTAGATAAAGACGTCTGTTGGGGATTCGAAGATAATTGTACTACTTCCGGACCATCTTCACCGTACTCGCGTCCCATTTGTGACGGTGATCATAAAGGATGGGTAAAGACAAAAAAGGAACAAGTGAACACGTTCTTCAGACAAGGAGATTTCGGGTACATTCGTCATTATCGAAATTCCATTAGGACTATTTGCGAAGGAGAAGCTTGGGTGAGAGAAATAAAACAAAGCAGCTTTTTTGTATAGTTCCGGTTGCTGACAGGAGTGTTACGGAGTGGTTTATTTTACAGGAGGATTCGTCGTTGGAATGCTCAGAAAGCCTAACTTTCTGCCGAGGAAGGAATATAATGATCAATTTTCAAGGATTGTTGAACAGGACGAAACCAATAATGTACGACGTGGATGTACTCAAACATGGAGACATTGGAGGGTTTTGCAAGCTACATAACAAACGACTTAAAGAGGAAATCGGGGACGAACGCAGTCGTATGAGTTCTCTGCAATCATGGACACCTGAAATTGCCAACTTTGTGTCATTCCCTAAAAGGCCTTTGCAGCCGAAGGAAGATGAAAATCTTTGTGATCGTGTCGTGAAAACTCCAACTTTCATTATGAAAATTGATGCCAGTAAGTCAAATCGTCATAAGTACGTGCGTTTACTGTGTATTGATAATTCTCCACAATTCTCACATTTTGTTTCCTTCTTGTTGTTCACAGCCGTGAATATGTATCATCATTTCTGCGACTTTCTCAATCTTTATGCGTCACTGTTTCTGAATGCCACAGAAGAGAGCTCAAAAAATGTATTCTCGAAAGACGTCCGGATTTTGATTTGGCGCACCTATCCTTATCAATCTAATTTTGAAGCAGCGTTTCGACCATTTACAAGTTACCCACTTTGGGATTTGAATGACATGAAAGGCAAACGAGTGTGCTTTCAAAACGTTGTCTTTCCACTGCCACCTCGAATGATTTTTGGACTTTTTTATAACACTCCACTTGTAAGAGCTATGAAGAGTTGGTAGTTGTTCCCGGATTTGCATTTGCATTTTCATTTTTATCGTGTAATTGTAATTTGTTTTAGGTATGGGGATGCAGAAATAGTGGTTTATTTCATTCGTTCTCCAAATTCATGCTACACCGGTTACGTATTAGCGACGTGGCTCACGACTTATCTCCCCGGTATATTGGAAGAAGTCGCAAGAATGACGCAATAAAAGTAACGCTATTAAGTAGAGGAGCTCGACATCGTAATATTTTGAATGAAGATGAACTGTTGGAGAGAATCCAACTGGAAGCAACAAAACGCGAACATT
>JABASF010001632.1:0-20347 GCA_019776145.1 Harlomillsia oculata
TTATTGCTCGCTTTCGGATGTATATTATAAATACTAGGCTTAATGCGAATTAATACTCCTTGTAGGCTCCCCGGAAGACTAGCTAAACGTATCTCGGCCACAATTAGAATTGCGGTCAGTTTAACATAATTTCAACTGTATTATTTTAATTAGCATTTGTGAAAGTTGCGATTCAGGGTAAAATAGCACTGTTTATTTAAGATGTGTGGTCGTAGCAAAAGTCTTCCGTATATTTAAAGTGTCAGTTCAAGTACTAAGAGTAGTGTGCTATGCTCCATAGTCAACAGCCAGCTAATAAGTCACATTATTGCAAAGGATTAAAAGAACGCTATAGTTTAGTTACAGAAAAGATTGAACAATTTCCTATATTCTCGGATGAATAATGTAAATAATACGGACAAGTGGATGGTGTTGCCAGTTCGACTTTTGCCTAGAAGGTTGCAAAAACGCAGTTAGGAGATCAAAAAGGATTTTTTTGGTGCCGTCATGACTTATAGGGTTTGTTCTTTGAACGACTGGAGGAATGTAAAGAGTTTTTATTAGAGTGATCAAGAGTAGGAACTCACGAAGGAAAGGTGTATGAGGCAAGAGGTAGTCGACACAAATCAAACACGAGGAAAGTGGATGCCTCATCTGCTGAACAAATAATGAGAGAGAAGGTATGAGAGAATAGGGGCAATGCAGTGACGAAGTAGATAAGAAAAGATGAAATGAAGGAGGAAAAGCGGAAGCCAAGTTATGATCCAACAGGCCGACGCTTGGGCTCAAATTCACTCGCCAGGGAAATATGGTCAATTACGTGGGAGTCAATAAAATCAAAGGAAAGAGAGAAAGAGAGAGAGAAAGAGAAAGTGGAGAAAGTCTTGTGAAGACCATACTCAATCTGGATGATGATGATAGCGAGTGCCTGCTGCCGTATTTGTTCAGAATGTGTTTGCCCAACCTTTCTTTCATGAAACGAAAGACAAAAGGCTCAAAGTTGGAGAACGAACTGGACAGTTTTGTAAATTCAAAAAAACAATGGCCTCGAATGACGCTCTTTATTTACGTTGCTACAACTTATTAGTTACTTATATTAAATGTTGTGTGTGATGCTATTGCATCATTTCGATTTTCATCTGCATTTTAAATTTTAGTATTTTTATTTTTACAACCAAAAAGGGAATTCCATAAAAGGCTCAATTTACTGTTTTAAGTGATTAAACAGTTTTTAAAAGGTTGCTTCAATAATTTTGTACAAATATGCAATGCAATGTCAGGGTTCCTGCATAAAAACGACCGACTCCACGACGATTCAAGTTCAGGTTTTTTTTCCAAAGGTTTCATTTTAAACTGCCGACAGCCCAAAATTTTTTGTGCCAAAAGCAAAGGATATTGTGAAAAATTCAAGTATACTTTAGGTAAATAAAGAATTCCGGTGCAAGGAGGAGTTTCAGGGTTCAGCTCACGAAGGAAATATTCATGACAACTGACCATAGGCAATTTAATGTCGTGTTGCGTGTTGCCACATGGTTTATGACTTTCGACGAAAACAATCATTTTTATCACTACTGTGTCGTATGATTACCCTATAAGTGTTAATAGCATTTATGACAGTGCAGCATTCTTGACTTGCTGTGCTATTTGTTGTTCATATAATAAGAGAAAAGTTAATTAGATTGCAATCAAAGTCCACAATGAGTGGAGGAGATTTCTCTTCCCTCTTTTCAAAACATTGTAACTTGTACAGACACAAAAGAATTATTGTGAATTAAGAAAATCTGGATTTTTCCTGTACAACATTAACATGAATAATATTATGCAATGGACGATTTCACCGGTGCGCATTAGGCACTGTTCTGTGATAGAGACGTAATACATTATCATTACTACTACAATTTTAACACAGAATAATGTGAAGTACTCATTATTAGGAAGAAGATCTGTACATAAATAAATTAATGCGACACTTATCCGCACGTGCACTTTTTAACGACGTGGTGATCGAGATGGAGGTAGTTTGTAAAATCGCACACTTTGAATCATTGAGTAATTGTTTACTGTGGTTAATATAGTGCAGTATTCTAGAGTCAAACCAGGCGTAAGGGTGAACGGTGAAGGTTGTTTAAAAATAATGGTGTTGCACTTCCTTTACGACTGCAAGTATAGGTTTAAATTAGCAGATGTGAGGATTTGACCCTGTACAACGTTTCGTGTCAGCGGGTTCTTGGTGTAGTATTCACCACCCGTCATTGTGTAGGCGTCGTTCATCAGACTGCGCACATTCATTATGTTATCGTGTCCCGATATTTTACACTCCGAATTCAAACAGAACTTTGAAATTCAATTAATTTTGAAATTGGTTGCGTTCATGTTGTTTTTCTTTCAATATCACAAAGTGAAGAAGAAAGAGGCATCATTGATCTCAAGGCCAGGAGTTTACAATATTATACAATCTCTTGACGTCAATGCATTCATTCTACTAAAATTCGGCGATTTTTTTGCTATTTTCCAAAAATTAAGATTATAATTTAGTAAATGTTTGTTGTACAAGAATTTTTCAATAATTTCCCTAGTAATGTACAGAAGCGGTGTTTTAAGCGTGTAGCGGTTAGGTTGTATTGATTATTTGAAATTCCGTTTAGGCTATTTGTAATAGATATGTTTTGGCATTGGTAACGAAGAAAAGACAAAGCGGGTTTTGTGTTTGGGATGAATACCCTTTGGAAAAGGGAAACTCGAAACCAAAACCCGAAATATCGTAAATAAGGTCGTACGGATCACTTTCTTTCTTGTTCGTGTTCGTGTGTACAATTTGTTGTAGGGATTTGCTGGTGTAATAGATCCGTTTCACAGGCTGTGTTACAAAGTCTTTACATTGCGTACGAAAGACATTATTAATAGTAAAAATAGCAGTTTATGAAGTTTTTGCACACTGTTTTTGTGTTTCATTGTATAATTATATTGTAACTTTTAAAATAATGTGCTTCTACGAAAGAATTCGTTGTGGTGGTTTTGATTTCCCCAATCCATCAGCTTAATGATAAAGTCGAGTCCGTATCCTTAAACAGAAGCAGAAGGTATACATGGAACTTCATTCCGAAACGAGTGGAGCTGCGAGCTACTTTAGGAATGCGAAATGAAGTCCCTAAGAGACATTGTTGTAAAAGGAAGAAAATGCCCAAGAGATCCACAGATGAGAGTATGAAAAACTTGTTGATAGAGAGACAGTCCAAAACGTGATTTGGCCGGAAAGAGAATAAGGAATATGTGCCAATTCTCACGAAATCGAAGGAGACTCAACATAACGCAATTGCGTTTCGTTTCAACAAGTAGAAACTCAAGTGCTAACCAGTGCCAGGGTTTAAGACTCTCCGTTGGGCATGAAAACTTTACGAAGGGAATCTAATACTTTCCGTGATCTTTCTTACGGCTCCGTTTGTGCGGCGAACAATACAATATCAAACATTCTTTGGAGCATATAATTGGAAATAAACATAGAGGGACTCGAATATGAAACATATCGGAACATTGCCTTAAAAACAATTTTTGAAATTTTCCCTTTTCACAAACATCCAATGAATTTTTGTAAGATTTGTTTTGCTTTTTGGCTCGCTTTGGGAACTCTTCTCTGGTAATGTTTCACGAACATTACTGAATTTACACTTTGAGAAGAGATTCACTCACGAGTAGGCCTCAAAACTTACATGGTATTAAAAAGTCCAAAATTGTCCAAAAGCAATCCAAAATTCTGAAATGTCCCCATATGTAAAAAGAGAAAAACCTAAGTTTTCCAATTAGTACATTCATTTGAAAATTGAAACTACCAGTATACCTAAAGCTGTAACTCGTTCCTGTAACGAACCATTAACTTTGCATGCTAACATTAAGCACATAAGTAAGCTATACTATGTATCACAAAGGAACACAATTGTTAGGAACACCTGTAACATCTTTTGTTTCCCTGAAAATGCTGCACTGTGAATGCATTAGAAACACAAAGGAGAAAAACCAAATGAAATGTTTTTGAAGAAATTTCAAACTCGCTATCAAACAAATCGCATTATCGAAAGATCAATCAAAACCAAATCCTCTTTAATCACATGGAGTTGGTAACAAAATCAATCCAATCAATCTCTATATCCAAACAAAATCGAGCTTACATGTCAAGTCAATGCGAGTGGGAGTTTTTGTCTACGGACAAAAGGTGAATCTTTATGATATTCATGACTTGAAAATCTCCTATTTAACTAAAATAATAGATTTGCTCCAAGAATTTCAATGACTATCACTAATCGATATTATATTAGTTATATGTATATGTACACTTTTCATCAACATATTGGCACAGTTTTTGAATGTGTGTGTTGAACTATTCCCACGTGTATTGTTAATTACAGTTTCTGTATTATATTGAACCGAAACTCGAAACCGTTTTAATTGTGCTAATGCTACTGTTCAGTGTTTTCAGTTCAGGGTTTAATGTGTTAAGCCTCACCTAATAAGAATTATGTTGGGTTTTCGAATGTTTTGTCTTCAAACGAATGTTGCAAACAAGCTACAAAAATTTAAGATGCAAACCACGTCGTCATTAAATCCCTACGCAAACTTATTGATGTTGTCGAATTATAGAACACATACTATAGAAAGTAGTCGCCACAATTTGTATAAAATTGGGAAAAAGTGAAGTACTGTTGATCTGTTGAACACGAAGCGTATTTCAAAGTGGCTGTCCAGCAAAGCCAGTTTCGTTGCCAAAAAGTTAGTATTTTAAACTTAACAAGAAACCATTTGTGAAACAGAGCATTATAAAAATGCGTATTTCTCGCCCGCTATTCAACGCATTAGCAAAACTCATGAGGCGTCAATGTGTATTACATATTACTAAAAAAAGTATTAGTAGAATCAGAATCCGGGTGTTTTTTCATTCAGTGAAATGTACTCTTATTTGAAATTGAACCTTTAAGAATCTAAATAATTAATAAGTAATGAATCCGCAATAGGAAAATGTGCGGCCATTAAAAAAATTTCTGCGATATAACATTAATTGAAACAATACAAGAAAGAATGAAAGAGAGTGAGAGTGACATGAAAAGATAGTGAAAGTGAGTAAAGGACACTTTTCGAAAGAAAAAAACAAGTTTAACGCAAAATTTTTACTATTCTGTAGGAAACGAAAGTAAGGAAATGTCATCCTTTGTTTTACTATATATTGATTACGTTTACTTTTTACAGGTTTAACAAATAAAAACGAGTAATAAGATTTAAAGAGTAATAATTATTATTTATTATGATTGCCTGCATTTTATTATTAAAGCGTTTTACTATTCATAAATAAAAAACAGTATCATTTTGATTATGATACTATATTAATACTATATGATATATACTTAATAAGGGATAAACTGTATGTTGTACAAGTAGAAAGTTTTTGCAATTATTTTCAGTTATTGATGACAGAAATGGTTAACAAACAATAAGTACATATTCATAAACATAATATCCACTTTTAAAAACAAATCATTATGTTTTTAAAGAGATGATGAAAAAAATACTAAATGTACAATAAAAAAAACGATACCAAAGAAAGGGAGAAAGTAAAAAAAACAGTTGTGCGTTTAAAGTGTGTCACATTGTAATTAAATTATTATGATTATATTGTTAATGTTTTAGAGTCATACGGATAATGAACAATTGTTAAAATGAACTTGCTAAGATTACACTATGTTATTAATACTATTGCATCATACACTATTATCTATTATACAATACTAATCAATAAAAATAAAAGACAGTGGTATGAAAAAAATACGAATTTTTATCGACAACTCATTTTTTAAGTTAAAGGAGCACAGCCAGGATGTTTTGAAAATAATGACAACATAATGACAATTCATTTTGAGTGGACTTTTTACGTGTAAGTCCAGGTAAGCAAACATTGGCATTTTTCTAATTTTTGCACAGTGAAACCAATTTGCAATGATACTCAACTTTTCAGAAGACCTATTTGGAGGGTTAGTGTTATTTGAATTGCAATTGAGTATGCTTTTTCGAGTTGGCTGCATTCCCAAGTGTAAAAGGAAAATAGTCAAGCTTTCCGATGAGGAAAGGCGAGAGGGCAACCTATTGACTCAGCCTCCACTTGATAGGATTGGCAACAGGCCAATAAAGCAATGACTACTGCATCCTCCAGTAATGTTTTGTAGTGTAACACTGCACTATCTGCAAAAGTCACGCGTTTGCATTATGGCCTACTCACGCTATGGCTATTTTTTCTAATTTTATATGAAAATGAAGTGAACAGATACTATTAATAATTTGAAATTGGAATTTTTTTCTTCAAAAGTTTGCAGTGAAAATAGAGATTACAGTTACATAATGCTTCAGCTTGCAAATCCGAGAGATTTTTTATAACAAAACGGACGTGAAATGTAGTTTGGGTGATAAAAAGGAAAATGCTGCTTTGGTTGGTCTGATACCTCTGCGGTTTTTGAGGACATAAAGAATTGATTGAATTTTTTAATACTTTTCTTACGGCTGGGCGTATTTAGGATTTTTTTAAAAAAAGAGGATTGATGAAGAGACGAGGAGAGAGGAGTAGCGGCAGTGTGTTTGAACAGAGTACGATGATGGTATGGTTTTCTGTCGAAACTGAGCTTTTGTGTATGTGTGAGACTTGGAATATCATAAGTTGTTTTATGAGGTAGTTAAAGCGGGACGGATGAGTCTTTTCTGTTTGGAGGAAAGGTGCTTCCGTCCGCTTGACTTGTCAACGTGATTTCCTTAAGGAAATAAAGGAGTTGCATCTTGCATCCCGTGGACTATCCAGCACGGATTGTAGCTAAGTAAGTGGTTTCTTCGGTGAGCAGGAGAAGGAGAAGACGACGACTCGAGTCGAGTGCCAAGACGTATGACAGATGAGAATTTGTGAAGAGAGGAAGAGCTGCGAATTAGCTCAGTATGCAAGATGTTTTTTGAGACTCCTGGGATTATGCATATTCTGTCGCTTGTCGACACTCACGAGTCACAACATGCGCTTCGTTGTGTCGCACCGCATTTCATTTTTTCTCTTCAAACTTTCGAAAAGCTTTAATTTATTTTTGCTAGTTTGAAAAGTAGGATTTTGAGCTGTCACACAGTTTTGCATTTAGAGCTAATATGTACGTATAGTAATAGTAAGCTACTTTTAGATGTGCGGGTTGGAAATGGCAAATGTCTGTGTATGAACTGCGGGACAACCTAACAAATTATAGGGTCACATTGAATGATGTATCATAGTATCATGATATGAATCATGATCATGTCTTCGTCGTATTTTCACTATTATGATGTTGTTTACTATGCGTTGTTAGTCTTGTTATAGTAGAGGAAATTATTTTCTGTGGGTTGTAAATGCAAATATTACAGATGAATCATTATAGCTGTCATTTGTGTTTATCGAACATAATTCTAGAGAACATGTATACGACTATATAGCGTTGAAAATATAAGTTACAACTTTCTCTCTGAGTGGTTAGAAACAAGCTTATGATTACACGAAAACGAAACCCTCATACAAAATACGACGAAGCCAAAAAAACATCCTTTAGTGTGCTTAGCTGGGCTCATTTTGCTTTAAGTAGATTGTTTCTCTTGCGAAAATTGTTTTTGTTACATGCGGGTTACCGAGAGGAAAGGGCAGTTCCTAGGGGAAAGGTTTCCTGAAATGTTTTAAACAGTCATGGTAGTATAAGAAGTGGTACTGAAAAGGTTTCAAATGCGAGATACAACTTATGTTCCAGTATATATCTATAGATGCTTCATAGTTTCTGTTATATGCTCTGATAAGCGATTTAGGATCTTCTCGACTGAATTGCAAATTCGCTCCTAAACAGGGAAGTGGCTGAAAGTGTTTTTTGATGCTGCGAGTTGATTTGGAGACGGAGTGAGGGTGAGCGTGAACGTGAACGTGCGAGTGTGAGATGGAACTGAATGACTTGACAAAATTTGTATAACGTTTTGTTGAGTCACACAGGATGTCAATTAGGTTATGAATGTGTGCAGTGCCGTGTACTATCGGACAGGGATTTATTAAGGTTGTGGCAGCAGGGAAAGGGAAGCTGTAGCGTTAGTCGAAGAGGAAGAAGTAAAAGTAGACGAAGTGTAGACAACTTTTGCTTGTGCTTTTGCCTTGTGTACTTTTTGGTACGTTTGCTTCGTGTGATGGCAAGAGAAAACCGGTGCTCTCTCTTCTCTTCCTACTAACTTATGCATTCATTTGCGCTTTGCGATAGTGCACTGTCACGTTGTTAGATTGCCGTGTTGGATGTTGAGCTCGACTGCGAAAAGGCAAAAGCATACATCCATAAAATATATGTAATGGAGTCAACTCTTTGTATTCCTTTGGGTGTTTCTGAGAAATGAACTAGCTTCTTGTCTTGACGGCAAACGTCTTGACTTTGTCCACATTAGAGACTGAAAAGAGCCAAGCGCGGGCGGGACATTCATGCATTCAGCACTTTCATATTCCGAAGAACGAGAAGAAAGCAAAAGAAAGCAAAAAGCATGCACCGTTTTCTCTATGTCTTTCACTAGTCAGTTAAAAGGACTAGTTCGTAATGTATAGTGCAAAAGGACGTTGAGACTTCTTGCAAGACGACACAAGGCGAGTGATTGTATTCAAAGTGCAGAGCAGCAGCAAGAATGACTGACTACAATGCATTGTAGTGAAAGCGTAAAAACAGTATATTATATCGTATAACTTTGGAAAAGTGACTAGTGACATTTTCGACTACGCTTTGTGAAGGCAGACAGCTGGAAACCTGAGGCATTATAATGAGCTGCGAATGTAAATCAATCCTCTCGGGCTCGGACTCTAGGCCTCTTGACTCCGCTCTCACTTCCGACATTCCCAAGTGGAAGACTGGTGGGAAAATTCCCTTCTCCCATCCGAGGAATGGAAAAGTGACAATTTTGTGAACATTCAAAGAAGTGACTTTTGCTGCACAAGTCGTCGACGACAAGGACCAAAGTAACGAACAACCAACTGCTAAAAACGTACAATACAGAATGGAGAAAAAAAGAATTCTTCAGCTTTGAACGATGGATGTTTAGCTCTGTAGTCCGTAACGCTGCGAAGGCCAAGTACTCACTCGTCGACGTCACCACCCACTCTTCCAAAAACCTTGGGCTCTGACTTGTGATGTCTATGCTAAAGGATCACTTGACTTGTGCTTCAAACACTAAAGCTTTGAGAGAGAAAATCGTTGCCTTTGTATTTAGAATTTTGCTGAACTTGCTCCTTCCTCGGGAAGAAAAGCTTTGGAAATTTCAGATTTGTACACAAAAAGTCAAACTAATGAGAATAGCGAAATCTTTTTATATAATTTAATTTTAGACAAACCATATAGTCCAAAAAGTGATATATACTCACTCACAGAGACAATAAGGTTGTTGGTGCTTGGAAAGAGATTTCTGGGTGGCAGGCAGAGCGGTGCCAACTGCCAAAACCTGTTAATACAGTGTAATACGTGTGCTCCCATGTTGAATCCGCAAAGGAATCATATAATTCTCTTCCTATTTGTCCTTACTAAACATCAACGCTACATTTTCATTACAGTAGTAAACAAAGCTTTAAAAATCGTTTCGTTCGTTTGGCAATTTTTGTGGTAAGCCCGCCTTCGCCTTAGCACCGTACCAAAAGTCATTTCAGTTAGATGCGAAAAGAAAAAACCGTTTGGTTTCGCTTTGCTCGGATGTCGGATTATTTGCTAGTCTTAGTTTGATGATGTTGAACCAAGTTTAGATGGAGGTTGAGATAGGAAGTTGGTACAAATGCGTCCTTTGGTTTTGGATACAGTGTATAATGCACAGATTCGAGACGGCGGCGTCGAGTGCACAGACGGAAACAGAATCAGGGGGAGTTTTGGAAGCATAAGCGACTTTGCGAGAATGGAAAGGAATGTTGAGAAACAGCGTAGGACGTGTGGCATTGTAGTCTACCGAGTGACATAACTGACTCGTTTTTGGGTTCTTCCTCCCATTTTCCTGGTGTTCTTGAGGGCAATAAATCCTGCATGTGCATGTGTCTCGTGTGTATTCCATTAAGTTCGCTTAATTTACAAGGGGAGAAGCCATCGTGAATATTGGGAAACGGGGAAAACACACAAGGGGCCTTAATCCTTTGACTATTCGTAGAAGAAGAAAGACAAGCCATACATGCTCCACCGTACACTTTATGGTATACACTAACGCAATGTATTCGTAATGGTGCGATGTTGTTCTAGTTATATTACTGCTTTTTTCTTTATACCCGTACCTCTTTGGTGACTTCACTTTGTGGTGCGAAGTAGATTCGATTGCAAAGTCTCAAAGTCTCTAGAATGCATAGCGTAGGAATCATGTCAGCATTCCACATGAGTCAGCATAGCAGAAAAGCAGCAAAGTTACGTAGGTATTATACCAGTATAAAATGCCCATAGCGAATATTTGGAAGAAGAGAATGATTTCCCCAAGTCTTGGCAACCTGACAGTCCTATTGTGATTTTGCCTTTTCAGACATTTTTTGTGAAACGGTATGGCCATCAGGGCACAGTGAATATTTGTACATTGTGCAGACTGCACACTGTGCACAATACACACATTCTGTCGCTCCCTTTTTCGAGGACGAATGAGGACAAGGAGAGAGAGCGAGAGAGTTTGTACCGAGAAATACTGGGACAAAAACCAGCAAACAGCAGTGAAGAGCATGGAAACACAAGAGAGTCAAATATGAGAGTCATTGTGCAGCTTGCAAACACAGTACAAAGTGGATATTGGGCTTGTTTGCATGAGTAGATTTTTTGACTGTGGTTTTCCTTGCGTTGTGGTTGTGGCTCATCCTTTTATGCCTCATCCCCATCTCATGGAGACAGTCATGAAGATCACTGAACGTGTATTACGATGTCATCATCATCATCATCTCGTCGTGATGGTCCGCACACTAGTCGGGTTGTGGGAATTGTGGATGTGATGTGATTCTGATGGAATATTGCAATGACTCGTGCCTGATGGCCTTCGTTGAAGGAAGTAGCCCAACTTCATGGCGGGTTTCCTCTATCTCCCCAGTTTCATCTGCTATGTCATCCTGCAGTCATCTCTTAAGGGAAGGGCACACGCGGGAGAATGGCTGCCGGAGATGTTGACTATTCTTCCGCTTTCCCTGATGCAACGACTCTAAAGAAAGAGTCTCAGGAATAAAAAGGCACAAGGAATTTCCGCATGAAAAAAAGCAGAGTAACAGAGTCGGATGCAGTTTTCATCATGCCTTATGGCGATTTCTTATTGCTATAAAAATAAGAAAGTAAACTGTAGACTTTGGTTTTGCTTTCACCTATTATTCTCACAGTACGAATACACATACACATTTTGCTTATTCTTTACATCGCTCCCCTTTGATTTCTATAGTTGTGTTCTATCCCGTTTGCACTTTTTGAACCTTTTGTATTTCTCATGTTGAAAAGTGTTTGAAGAGCTTCTTTCAAGTCAGTCAGCCTTTCTCCACTCCTTTATTTTGTATTTCTATACATTTTATACAGCGATCCAACAGCTTTCTTTGCGTAAAAGGTAAAAAGGTAAAGAAAAGCGCATCAGTGGAATCTGAAGTGCTGTGGAGTTACTTACAGTGGAGCATACGTGGAAGGAGCAGAATGAAAAAATCAGTTGGGTGTTTTTTGGTGCTCAAGGCTGAGATGTGAAAAGTCTTGAGTGTCAGGATGTGAAAACCGAATGTACCTCGTATGGTGAAGTAACAGCGGGAACAAAGTGCAAAGTGTGGCCGTTTGCTCCGAATTGGTAGACGCAGAGGGAGAATCCACGCTATGAGTATAAGGCTAACCTCTGTAACTTAATAAATTGATTATGTCGAGTGTGGTCGCCAATTGGAGTAATAGCGTTGAGAGACTAGTGTGTTAGGGCAGTAGCAGTAAAAGAAGAAGTCGCGCGTGCCTTTCTCGTTTCCTGGTGTTTCCTGTCTCAACAGCTTTTAGATGTGAGCGAGTCAGCCTAGCCCTGTCTTTTCCCAGAAGTAATAAGAAAGTTGGACGGGCGAGTGAGAATGAATGAGTATTTTGTTGCGCTTTAGCTACTGTCTTCAAGCTGGACGAATGAGTCAGACGCAGCAGCAGCAGCGAACAACAAAGCAAAAGCAGGCACAATGCATTGGAAGAAACAAGGAGCTTTTCATACTTTTACACACACACTCCGAGTGCAGCTTTGGATGCACTTATAGTTTCAGCTTGACGCGTGAGGTTTTCGAAAGACGAAGGAAAAAAGTTGAAAGAATGAGTAGAGAACAAGAAGGCGATGGCAGTTGCAAGGAAAAAAGAGTGAGAAGGAATGAGGAGGAAGAAATACAACACAAGAGAGATGAAGCAGTAAAGGGAAGAGCGAAAAGAAAAAGTAAGATTATGCCTAGGTGACTGCGTTTCTCCTTCGTCTTGTGCCTTCTTCGTTGTTGGAAGGAGAAGGCACAGCACGGAAAGAAAAAAAGCAGAGTTGGAAGTCGCACTTGGGAGATGAGAAAAGGACTGTGGATAGCTGAAAGAAGAGAAAAGCAAAGTTACTTGGGCAAGTTTAGGAGTTGGTGAGAGCAATTGAGACAGGAATGACACTAGTGTCCTTTTGGCTCTCGTTTCGATCTCGATTCCTTTTGATATCGCAGATCGGGCCAACAAACCCACCCAATTTATTCTTGTCCTCAGTGTATTCTCTTGGTCTTTGAGAGACGGCTTTCTCACTCACTCACTCACTCTCTGAGTAGTCAGAACTGGTGCGGCTCACTCCATTCTTTCCGAGTCTCAACTCAACCAGTCACAACCGTCACAAGGAGGAATAAGACTACTGATCCGAGTGACGGACGCACTCACTGTTACTCCACCAACATCTCTTTCGGTGTACAATGCATTGCATCCAATGGCAATGAGCTGTCCTACTCTTACTCCTACATGCTTGTATACCTCAAACCTCAACTTTGACTTCCTTCTTCAGTCGCAGTTTCGAAAATGTAATAGTAGTACTAGGGTTGTTGTAACTCTAAATTGCAGCTTTACCGATCCCAGTACAGTACCATGAGCACAATAGTACAAGCTTTACACAACACAAGTATACGTAACTTTACACGGCACGCCTGCTGTTTCTTCCTGCACAGAAGGCAAAATGTTTAGTCGTACACGTTGTGGTACGAGATTCCATGTGCGATACAACGATGTTACCGAACAAGTGTGAAATTCGGGGATTTGGAGACAATATTTTGCTGTGTACATAATTTTAAAGAATCGGTTCTTTAAACGTACGCCAAGCACAGTTGAACTTTTTAGCGTAAATTCACTGTAGTTGAGTTGATTTGAATAATACAAGGGAGAGAGGAGAAAGGGATGATGGGATGAGATCTAGTTTTTTTGTCAGATTTCTTTTGGCTGGGATTTAAGATACGACTTACGATACACTATGGTATCATACTACTATATTTGATAGTGGACGGGTTATCTGTGCTGTAAAGACAAGACAACACCACCGTGTCACCCAAAGGAGTTACAATACGAGGAGGATCTTGTGTGTAATACATAGTTTCATTCTGAAGACTCATAGTGGAAGAAGATGAGGACGAAAGACTGTTGAGAGATTCCTGTAAACAAGATGAAATACTTGAGCTTGTGTGCTTCACGTAGTCTGAAGCTGTGAGGATTAAGGGTGACGGACGAGGACCCATTACGACTCACTGCACACTGACTATGTACATTTGCGCAAAGTGAAGTCCCATGAGGTGTTTCTAATTCAAGAATGCGGTTCGGAAGGAAAGACGAAGAAAAGTACACATACACAAGCAATACGAAGATCCATTTAGAATCCTCAACTCTGGAAAGAATGAGAGAGCAAAAAGAGAAATACCTTAGACATAGAACAAAAAGATGGAGAAACAGAAAAGAGTCTCTCGACGCGTGGGTTGATGACAACAGCCAAACATTCCGGACGAGTGACACACGGTCATGTCCATTTGGAAGTGTCGCTCTTGACGAGACATATTTTTGTCGCAATTTCTCCTCAATGTACACCTTTTTTCGAAAAAGAATGTTAGGTACACCGTCGCAGACACTACAAAAAATCCGCAATGAGGACGAGGTCTCAAAATTGCAACTGGTAATGGCGAATTCGAGACAAAGGTGGGCGTTACCTTACAAAGAGAGTTACATTTTTCAAAATTTTGAAATAGAAGTTGAATACATCAAGACATGAAGTTATACATTAGTCATCACAAGCAGTCGTTCATTTTTGAGCGTTAGCTCATGTTTGGAGTATCGTTTATTATATCACACGAAACATTATCAGACTAGACAGCAAAATAAAAAAAAATTATAAAAAAAGATAATCCTGTGCTAAGACTTTGTTTGAACGTAAGTTGACTTGCACTTGCGAAACACGATTGTAAAAAATTTAAGACGGGGAAAGACTTGTGAGTCTCGGTGAGACCCGTCGTACGTTCCAATGTGTTTTCACCTTCTCAGACCTTCTTTAGGTTAGTCCTTGGCTTACACAAGTTACAAGCCGGTTTGTCCTCGTTTGCTTCTACGGAGAAGAAAGAATCGATAAAAGTCTGTTATTTTGTAATGAAGCCGTAGGAGAATTCTGAAGGAATAATTAGCTTACAGTTCATAGGAGACGTTCTGAGGCCAAAGAGGGATTTGCTCCAGTATATCAGTACTTATATGTAAGAAAGCTAATATAGCACATGCGACTTTTGAAGAAGCCAACTAGTTTCTTTTCTCGCAAAAGGAGTCAGGGTCTCAAAGGAAGCTGGAAAGGACTTATAGAAACGAAAGACCGAAGCCATAATTTTCATCTAAAAATTCCGACTTTGAACGCACTCTGAGAAATGAACGATTGAAAGGTAAAAGCACAATAGAGACAAATAATTCCCAAAGTTTTGTCGTTTCACTTTAAAATCGTGTTTCATCCAGCTTACTATGGATTCTAGATCGTATTTTAATGCTGTTGATGCCAATAAGTTATCTAATTTTGAAATAGACATTGCCCTTTCGTATTGTTAGAAAACAGCACTGTTTCAAAAAACCTTAGTGTGTATAGTGGGTGAATATGGAACAAAAGTGTAAAAGCGATAGAATGATTACGTGTGAGAAGAGGAAAAGTACGCAGTGGCGCATCCGAGTCGGTGAAGCAGAAGTGAAGTGTATTGCACTGCACAGTGGCATTGCCAAAGTACTAAGGAGAGGTTGACGTAAACTTTAACCAGGCAGAACAGAATAGAGAGGGAAGAGAATCGGTTTACTGCCCATTAGACGGGTATCTCCCGGTTAAAGCTGTACGAAGGAACTTGAAGTATTACATAAGTCTACCTGACTTGACTATACTAAGGTTTCCCTTTCATGTTTAGGACGCAATGCACTCGTCACTGTGGCCTGCTAAGTCTCATGAGTCCGTCTGAAGAGACACAGAGCGACAAGACCAACTCTTCTTCATTCGCCAAAGAGATAGATCGAGGAAGGAAAGGAAAAAAAGGAAACGACATACAGTATAGAATTCGCAATGCAATGGAATGTTTGGCTATTTCTGAGTAGCCCTAGCCACTCGCCACTCTCCAGACGAGGGTACAGTTGATGCTTTTTCAGTGGGTTTTTTAGTAAGTTTGTTGCTTGAAATGAAGATTGTATGTACTATATACCTATATGGAATCATAGGGTGCGTGATGTAAAAGTGAATATAGTATGGTGGATGGTGTACGAATATCTTGACGGAAGGAGGAAATTACTTTAGTAAAAGAGTACATGAGTGGACCAGATGAAGGAGCAAGGGTACTCAGTGGGCGTAAAGTATGGCAAGTTTCAACATAGCTTAATGTGGGTTTTCTCCCCATCCAATTGCGGATATGAAATGGCCTGCGGTTTCAATTTGGCTGGATCGTGGCCATCCACGAGATTCTCATGGAGCCTTTTCACTTTCAACTGCATTCATAATGCAAGGAGACGCGGTGCATTGAATTTAATACGGAAAACCGGATGGTAGCCCTTCTGAACGGGTGACATGAAATATTTTCATTTCGCCATTCACTTGTAGTATGTCGCTTTTACACAGATTTTAGGATTTGCATATTGGAGCGCGCGTGATGTTACTCTTCCTTCGACCCGGAATGAGAATGGAATGGAAATACTACTTGGAAAATGGACGAGGTTCCTTTCACTTTGTCAAGTTCAAAAGTCCGCATGAAGTTTCGCCTCAAGACAAATTGAGCTGCCGACAACTCTTCGTTCAAGAAATGGCTACACCGAAAAGCAACTGTTGTGCTCGCTTTCTGCTTTATGTTTCCAGTTTTCACGTTTACTTATACTTTATACTTCTTTCCATTCTAACAGCCGCACATGAACGAATTCTCAAAAAATGTATTTTCTTCTTCAACTTGTTTTCCGCCCTTCCGCTACTACCGCCGCTCCGTTGTCGTTTTTTTTTCTCGGCTCCCCTTCTTTTTCCTCTACTCCTTTTTCAGTCTCAACTCTGAACAAATGTAAAGGAAATTGAATCTCTCCTTTTTTTGAAGATGTATGAGTGTTGACTGACGATACACCGAGTGCATGAGCCATGAGCCCAACCTCGTCTTTCCCCGTTACTCTATGTATAAGTATACAGACATGCTATTTCTACAGGAGCAGTAATCATTATTTTTTCTCAACGTGTGCTTCAGCTCTCCACAAACAATGTAAAGTCTTTTCTCAAAAACTCTTGTAATGATTTGTTTCGTCGTTGTGACCTTAAACGCTCTTCTATTAAACTTCCTTTTGGTAATGCAANCTCTTCTATTAAACTTCCTTTTGGTAATGCAAACCTCGTAATGTCAACAGGGTGACGTTGACAAAGGGCTTTTGACACCGGTTGCTACACCCGGGTCGTGTTCTTCCCTGGAGACACTGGATTTACTGTTCAATCGCCAATCGTGCCGGGTCGTCTTTTTGTCCTTCGTTCTTCATTCCTTCGCAAACATCATTTCTATCAAAATCCCACTTCACAAATTGACTTTGGAGGTCCCCGTAACATGATTATGGCACGCAGCTTCTCTCTTAATTTGCATTCACCTAAATTGCCAATTTCCTGTGTTTACAATGAACTTAAAAAGACTCATTTCATTATAAATGGTTACATTGTTATACGGCTCACCTTTGTACAATGTTTTATTGACTAGAAATAAATATTAGAATCTCTAATTCGAATTGTGATGACGATAATCTTACGACTTATATTCATGGAGTAATCCTAAATTCATCGGATTTAAGGGCAATCGAATGACATTCGATGACAGTTGTCAATGAGTTGATCGACTCTGCGTGATAAGAAAAGGCGGACGCAAGATTGCGGAAATCCGGTGAGTAAACTTTTTTCTTCCGAACATTTTTTTTCTATCTTTGTTAGACTTTTGAGGCTTTTTCTCTTCTTCGCTTCTCACGCCCGTCTTTTCATTCTTGTTCACTCCGTCTCGCCCTCTCGTCTCTTTTCGTCCTGTCGTCAAAAAGTTTGAAATAAAAATCAATAGTTTCCTCGCTCTCACTCCACTTTCATTTTACCCATTCCTTTTTTGTGCAGTTAGCAGGAGGAGTGTCCCATGTCTGTCGCTCACAATCTTTCGACCACTCGTTTTCCTTTCGTGTGTGTGTCTCTTGCCATGTCCTTCTCCTCTGTTCAATGGTCAGCGTAGTCAAACATTTGCAAAAAAGCTAAGCATTGCATTCTTTTTTACCCTCGTCCGTTCGTTCCTTTGTTTGTCTATTAACCAACGTACCAACCTTAGTTTACGATCACGATCACATTATCGGTTTAATGTGTACCTTTCATAATCAAACATTCTCGTTTTCCTGCAATTGCAGGATCGTCGTCATTATTCATTATTATCTTTATGTTGGATCATTTTTCAAAATGAGGCGTCTTTAATGCGAATTGATTTGAGATTAAAGCGTAATTTGTATGTATTTGATATGAATCTGTATTATCCTGAAATCCTGAAATGTGCATTAAATTATATTTGCTTGAGCATGAACTTGCTGGAATTTAATTCATATGAAGCATGCTGTTTAAGGATTACATTGCAATGAATGGATAGAGTTTTTGGTCTGGTTGGTGTTGGTGGCCTTTATTATTCTATAGTCAATATGTAATGGTAATATAATGGTAGCATAGGGGAAAAAGAAGGACCAGAATGAGCATATCGTGAGGATTGAGTGAAAGTTTGGCCTGAGACTGACAAGCTGACGACAGTTTCTCGCTCACGTTTTTTTTCGGGCAATGTTGAATTTGGCTGGTGTGGGCCGGGCTCTCAATCTGTCTTCTGTTCCATTCCGCTGGTGACGGCAGGGAACGAAGGAGAGGAAAAAAGTGGCTTTTCAAGCTCAAGTTCACGACGATTTTTTTGCACTATGGCAGTACGACTGTGCACTCAAGGCTAAAAAAAAGAAAAGAAGTCGTTTCGTGAGGTGGAAGCAGTGGCAATGACCACCTTTGTATTCTCAATGTATCCTTACGACTTGCTGTGGGGAACAAGTACGTCTTTCCCGTCACGAGTGCCACTTACCCAGAGACAATGTGACACTTGTGACAAAGTGACAAGTCCAAAATTCCCAAACCCTAATGGCTCTAATGACCGGCCTTTGCGAGACTAAATGAACCAAGGAGACGAGTGATTGCCACCTAATACATACCTAATGCTTTCCCTTTCGTTCCCATTTGAAGGCAAATCAGCTTCAAGAGGCACATGCTGCAGTTTTCCTTATCCGTGAGCATTTTGCAAATCCTGTCATCATCTCCACCCGCCCTGAATTCTTTGGTCTTCTTGTCAGTTGTCATTGTAATTTTCAGCGCTTGCCGTTGTCATCAGAGTCATCATCCAGAATAGAGTCACTTCCACTGACATTGACTTCTACTATTGTTTTCCTTCACCTGAATCCTAGAGACCATACCCTGTGTGGAAGGTACACAAATACAAACGCTGCTACCATTTGGTGTTTCTCGTTCAACATAATTTTGACTTTTCATTTAATTTTTACTATTCCAGTTTCCAATTAAGCAATAATATATACTACTTTTATTTTGCGCAATGCTATTTTTGGCCAATTCCTTATTTGCATATTGTATTGTACTTTTGTTCAAGCAGAAAGGATGGAATACATCAAAAACGAACCAAAACAAAGTATTCCGTAAAGTATATACTACGTAGTACGTCTTTTTGCTTTTGGGCTTCTTCTGGAGCATGTGTGTGAGTGGAAGCAACAAAGTGCGCATAACGAGGCGTGTATAGACCTGCTTGATTGAGTTCACCGAATGGGCCTATAACTGATTTTACGAGTGAGTTTCCACTACAAAAGCTGGGTTCACAGTGGCATTCATGACTATGTGGATGAGAGACTGGTACTCGGTTAGGAAATCCGTATGGAGAGCTTTGAAAGGCCTGAGAATGGCACGAGGAAGAAGAGATTTCCACGAGAGAGTTGCACACTCACAGTTCCACACTGCATTTCCATAGGGCGCTTTTGGTCATAATGTATTTGATATGCGGTGTGATTTACGAGGCATGGAAATTGCAAGGTAACATGATTTAGGATTGAGGTCCCTGTGGGACGTGAGGGAATTATTATAATTTGGCCTCAGCTCTTCTCTCCCGAATGCACACACACGCCTTCCTGGTCAAAAGCTCTAGTTCTTCTCGTTCTCTCGCAACTTTCATAACATTGCATTGCATTGACTACACGGAAAGCTCCGAGTGAAAGCGTTATTATTATAACAGGTGATTTTATAGCATACCTTTTATACGGACCTCTGTTTGCTTCTATGCTAACAGACATTTAGTTTGGTTTTCTGCTGTCTCTCCCGTTGTTCGTAATGCCCATGTTTTTACTCCCGTGTGTCTCACTGATGACAAAGAGTTATAAATTCCAAAATTCTACCCTCGCTTTCTTCCCCTTTCTCCTGCCTGTCCTCACTCCGCATCTTGTCATTAAGCAAATATGATGAGCTGAACCTCTCGGCTGAATCCAACGAACCACTTGAAATTGCTTGAGATATTAATTAAAACATCTTCCTGATCAATTCAGCTGAGGTGAGCCACATTTCCGTTGAGATTTTACGGTTCACACACGCTTTATAAAATGCATACATGCACTGTAGTATATATAACAGCAACGCATAAGTATAAAATACACAACTGATCAGCAAAAGATGTTTACAACACGTTTCTAGCTTCAATATGCATGCTAATCTCTTATTCGATGCTCGGTTTATATGCGCAGTGCCACTGCACTGGTAATAAATGCTTCAATTTTATTGGAATGAGTTTCAGATAAGAATGAAATGTAGCCAACCA
>JABASF010001633.1:0-20346 GCA_019776145.1 Harlomillsia oculata
GTTCATGATATCATGAAGGTGCTTAGGAGCATCAATTAAATCCTGTATCATGTATAATTTTATTATCTAGGACATGTATTGTATTAGTAGAGTCTTAGGGAGTTGGACTGATTGACACTTTGGAGTACACACAACAGGTAAAGTCGAGTCGATGAGTGACTTTGGCAGCAGGCTAATTGCTTTGAAGTGGTGACGGTGACGATGACGATGAACGGAAAGGGTAGTTGGTTGTGCCACACAGGGCGCCGTGACACAACACCAAGTTCGATTGAAAAGCTTGACTATTTCACTGTAGAGCAGTCAAGGATTTATTGACAAAAGCTGTAAGAAGAGGTTGAAATCATCCACTCTTGCCGAATGTATCCCCTTTTGCTTCGGTCCACGTAAGTGGGCAGGTTAATGCGTCTCTGTTGATCGAGGAGACCCGCAAGGAGCAACAGCATCACAAAACCACCAAGAAAGTTTAAGATTGTCATTCACTTATCATTCAAGTTTCGAGTAGCCTTTTGAGATCTATTGCACCTCTGAGCTCTGCCATGGGGCACGCACGAACATGAACAAACTACAAAACCATGGAGGATAGATTTTTACTATTCTGGTTCTTGTGTTAAGAGTTAATATTTATTATACTACTACATATTACATTATATTACATTGCGTTATATTGTACATTGTACGATTGGACTCACTGATTGACGATTGAGTACGAGTGCGAGTGAATAGTGAATGAACAGAAGATGAGGACCGGAGAGGAGACTACAAAAATCTTTTCTTGTTCAAATGGAGAGTCATCAACCTCTTCAAACTGAAAAGCTTAATGTATCCATCAACACAACATGGAATTCTCAACAAGTTGTCTGACTGACTGTCTCCTTCTTTTTCTTCTTTGCAGTTTTGTTTTCTTTACCGCCCACGATCACCGCATAACCAACTCGCATTGCCCACTTTTTATGTCTCTTATATTGTACACTTACCTTAATGCATACTCCCACTTATCGAATGGTGACACTAGACATTTTGTATTTTTCTCTTCGTTCCTCTTCTTGCCTCTTCTCTCAAGTTTGCCGTTTCATATTCAACCTTTTTCCTATACGTAATTCATTTCAAATCTCTACTGTTTCTGTAAACGTATGCTTTTTTTGGACAGTCAAACTGTCGTAACTCGTAACGATTGGGAAAAAGTTGAATGCGTCATATTGCGCATATAGTCAACGACGCCGTAATGCGATTGTCATATTCGCAAAATTTATGAACATTTTTTCTATCAAACATTGCCAAGAATGGGAAGCTGACTATGATTTTCTTGGAGCTTATTCTACGTATTCTCAAGTCATCGTCAACTTTTCTGTTACTGCCCGCTTGCGCCTATTTCATCTCCTGATCACTTCCCTCGCAATACAGTTAGTTAATGGTACTTTTATATTTTTCCGAGTGGAAATATACCATTAATTACAAATTCTATGGTTTATCGATAAAGAACCATACGGGAGCGATTATCATACAAATAGATACGATGAGACGATCTGACTGGATCGTAAATAAAGAAGAAATGAGGACTATGAGCAACCCTTTCAGTGTCGACTCTCAAGCATAAAATACATTTATGAACGAAGCAAATGTCTCTGCGATCTCTTTCAAATACAAAATTGTACATTTAAATCACCGTTCCTGCAATCCATGTGCATAATTCTACCGTAAAAATCGTTTTCGTAACCGTAAAAGAAAATGCCATCCACCAAAAAGTACTGGAGGCTTGGTGTCTTTTAACAAAAAAGGCTAAAAAAGAATACCGAAAAGTTGTAATGGATTTCCAAAACAATTCTCCTGAAACAACCCACGCAGACAAGATTAAATTGTATTATTACTAGCAAAAACAAAGGATGAGGATGAGAGCTGTACTTTACTTCAACTAGCACCATTTTATCCCCCGGGTTTTTACGTTTCATCAAAACGGATTTGATCGTTCAATCAATTAAAACGTTTACGTCTTTTTTACATCAAAGTCATTTTGCAACGGAAGTTAATTTCCTTTCTGCACTTGATAGTCCCTTGGGGAAAAGTGACAGGAATGAGCATCATTCTTTTCTTTCTGTGTTTGCTAACGGGCTTTCATCTCAACACGATTTATTATGCTGAAACACTTCCTTTAGCCGCAATAAAACTGCCTTTAGTAGTAACTGAAAAACGTACTCTGAATCGAAAATCAAAATCCTCTATTCTGACAACGAAACAAATACGACAGCCACAAATGTAGTACATATAATAGTACCTTAATTTTGTTAGTATTATTTATAGTCTCATAAGAGCAATGTGAAGGGTTTACTCGTGTCTCATCATTGTTGGTTGAAGAGAGACGAGAAAAAAATACAGAAAGGGAAGAATACATAAATTGTTGAATGGAATGGGTTGCAAACGGTTTGCAGGGTATTCTTCTCCTGTCAGGCCAAAAGGCACTCATCTCAACAAGAAAAATGGCAGTGTTATGATGATAACTAAATGACAACACAACAACACATAGTGCTCATGCACTCGTACAAAGTATACTCAACAACATTCTGAATCCATTTCCAGGTAAATGAGCATGCGAGTACAATCAAACAATCTCAGCACATTAGAACACACAATGAATAATTAGACAAGTTGTTGTGAATTGGGAGTGATGACGATGACTGACGATTGACGAATGAATGATCTATAATAATAATAAATACCATTCCATATGCTCTCAATTGTAAGTAAACATAAGTAGTGAACTTAAGAAGACCCAACACAGTTTCTCTCTAGCCACAACGCTGCGTGTGTGCTTCTTTTGTACTCTTTCCTTTGCTTTGGCATTTTTTTTTATTTCTCTCATGATTTCAATCATGTGTGTACACTTATACTTCAAATGTCATTGTATGAAATGTTGAACAGGATTCAATTGTTCTATTTTATTCGACGTTTACTTGATTGGCTTAGTATTATACGTTTAAAGTTTAAATACTTATTGAAACTTGAATGATGAGGGTTTAGGCAAATACAGACAGTATACTAGCTTAGCACAACGTTCTAATATATTATAGGAATTTAGTATGCGTACTTTTGAAATTTTAATACAGTGATCACAAGTGAGACGATAACAGAAGAATCTTATGATTGCGAAGGATTGTAGTTGGCGTGTTCAAGTACTTCATCATTTCCTCTTATTATATTGCACTCGACCGCGAGATTGAGATTACTGTACTACTACTATTACATTAATAATGCAACTGCTATATAAAATGTATATGATGAAATGTTGAGCCCACCTGGGGCAAAAGCTTTTTATTTGAACAAGAAATTTGATTATTTTATAATATACACGATCAAGTTTGAGTACAGGTGAAGACATTCATTCGTTGATATGGTACATGGACGCTACAAAAGGGAAGTGCCACAAAAACTATTTCGGAGTAAGCAAAAGCAACCCTTCCTCTTTTCTTGCAACCACTTGAATGTACTTTGTACAAAATTATCTATACTCTTGCTTGTCTAATGAGCCGCAGTGTCCATTCACTCGAGCGAATTCATTCCATGTATTCTTACAATTGTGGACGGAGCAATTCTCCATATTCATACAGTTGATCGTCTTTGTGTCCCGCACAACAAAAAGGATAGAAAAAAAGAATAAGAAGTTCAGCAGCCTTTGAAGCCACGGATTCTTCTTCCCTCGAAAGTTGTTGAAGTGAGTTCAACCCGCCCACTTCTTCTGCATTGCGTGTTCACCTGTCAACAGATCATTACCGTCTCAATAGAAGTAATATAATAGAGTAGCATTCATTTCATTAAGACGATTCACTACATTTTCTCAGAAAAAACCCGCGTCCTCTTTATTTTGTTTCATATTCAACCGAACTGAACTGTAATCGCTTTTTAAGATTTTAAAAATGAGCTCAATTTCAGAGTCCCGGTACGTTTACAGGAAAGGATTCATCTTTTATAATATAGTCAGAAACTGGAATTTTTGCTATTAAAAATATAGTACGTATCAGAATAAGATCTCGGTGAAAGTTATGGAACCTATGCATGCTTTCAGAATTAACAGCAGCAGCCATGTATAGCAATAGCAAGCTTATGTCTGTAATTCGATTGTGTAGTAAAAGTAGTAAAAAGTGGTGACGACTGAGCTCACAAAAGTGGTCTCATTAAATGCGTCGTCAGTCGTCATTTGCCTAAAGGTAGACCTTAGAAAATTTTTGGCTTCAAAACGTTAAATGAGTGGAAGTGGAAGCCTTTTGAAGGAAAAGAGTTAGTGCGACAAACCAACCGAGAGGACGACTCTGACATTTACACATGACAAAACGCCATCACAATCACAAGCACAACGAAAAGCAATGAAAACTTCAAAGTCAAACCTCTCTCGACCAAAGGAAAAGTGAACACAAGCCACAAGCTGAGTCTGAACGAAATCCAATTTGTAGCTCCAAATAAAGAATAATAATTCAACAAAATTCACTAGTGTGAATACAAGTGAGACGTTGTTTTGTGTTGTTTGCCATTCGTCGACCTTCTCAACGGTTCATGCTTTCATGTCACGCATTACACACACAAGCAACAAATCGTTGTAAATCGCCTTTTTCTCTCGTTTTTGATTTGTATTGGACAAAAACCCACACAATCGTCCCTCAATAAACGTTTCAATTCACAAACACAATCGTATTTAAAGCATTTCGTTTAACTTGAAAGGTTAATATGAACGTACGCTACCACGTGGGGTGAGACACGACACGACACGACGTATTGACCTTTATTTTCTTTGTTTGTTTTCTACTAAACGCTCAACAATTCAGTTGTAATGTGTACAAGTAATGAGAAACGTTGATAAAATCATCAATGCTAACTCTATAACACTCTATCCAACATTTCAGTTCGAAGCTAAACTGGTTTTGCGGACGTTGTTGATTGTTAATGCCAAATGCAAATTAACGCTATCGCTTGTACGAATTGTGATTTTTTCTTCAAATGATGTCTCAAATATTGAACTTTTACCCGTTTTTTAAATGATTAGATAAGAAAACACTCAATTCGTAATGTAAGTAACAGGACACAGTACCAAAGGAAAACCATGGAATTTATGGAAAATGCTGAATGCATATTAATCTTAGGTGGCAATATTGTATTTTAATCTGTTGCTGATGGCATTCCTCCTTATTTGTATACAAAGCAAAAGAGGGGAAAAACTATCAACTTTAAATTGAAAGAATAATTTGTATAAAATTTTCTAATTTTTTAAACACAAGAACCTGTATGTCAATAAATCGTGAGGAGATTGACATTAATAATAGTTTAAAGCAGACGTTCTCATGTCCTTTGTTCAAGTTTGTGTGCGTCGCGTCGGTTTCCCCTGTTTGTGCCGGTTCTACAGACCGACACATCTCGGGATCGAATAGAGTTCATCATTTTCATGAGTTGATGAGAAGTTGACATGGACGTGGACGGAGGAGAGTCTAAAAAGCTTAAAAACAGCCAGATCCATTGGAATTGAAGGGAATATGAGGATGAAATGAATAGTGGGACACAAGGCATATTATAAACATACACAAGGCAAAATTCTGAGGTTTTCCTTTCGGCCCACAAACTGCGCTGGACAATGAGCAGATTACATTGTACGAGACTGTGTGTCGATTGTCGATGTCGACTACTAGTATATCTTTTGCCCAATTTTTCAAAGGGTTGAATTCTCTTTTTCCAACTCTCCCGGACGGTTGGGGCGGAGACAGTCGGAGTAACCCTTATTCTAAACCAGCCTTTTTGTATAATGTTCATGCAGTATTATTTCAATTCTTTAACGTACTCCGTTCTCAGTAGTCAAATCAAAGTAGACCGAGATCGGGAGACCAGACCGGAATTATCTGTACAAAAAGTCTACTTATTACATACTTCTATCAACATGTACTAATTATTACGCAGTAGTTTTATAGAATCCTTTCGAATCGTTTCTATAAAATTGTTTTGTCTCTGTCTTCGTCTTCCTGTCAAATGTATTTCAAAAGAGAGGAACGTGGGACTCAACTATATTCACGCTAATAGGCAGTCTTTGTTCTATATTGTCTATTATATACTATTACTTCAAATCCCTCGGCTCACTCACGTTCCGTTTAAATTCTGTTGCGGTGGGTCTCATCGTCATCATCACAAAATTGCTTTATTCAGAGTGTATACTCAGAGCAAAAGGGCAAAAAGCTGTGTTTAGAAACTCAACTCAAAACTTCCAAGTACAAAAAGTTACAGGTTACGGGTCATATCAACGCAACGGCTTTTTGAAGCTTTCTTTCATGAAAACGAAGGATAAAATTACATTCGAGAAGATAGATAAATAATGAAGAATTTGAGCAGGTCCCTTCCACTTCCAAATTCATTGTCCTCACCTTTGTTTCTTAATAATGCGTTGTGGTTTATAAAAAAACACGAGTATCACATGGTTATGTAGTAATGAGTAATGCCTGATCGCCTTGTAAACTAAATGCCTGATCCCGTGATTCCACAACAACCTCAAACCTCAACATTGCATTGTGAGCTGACTGGAACATAAACCACAATCCTTTACGGACCTTTTCCCGTCTCATCCTATCTCCAAAACAATCTAACATCTTCATTTGTTTACACTGTGACGGCTCAATTAGACTCGTCTCCTCAATCAATCATCTTTTGAAACTCACAAGTAGTAACTAACAAAACAATATAATATAATGCTTTTGTCCTAAGGATTGTAGTCTTATAGTAAAAACTCTAATTTGGGTGGGAAAGTGGTGAACTTTTCAGTTTTATTGCCAGGATTAAGTGAAAGAAGTCTTCATGAAATAAAGAGATTATTGTCTCATCGGAAGTATCGTCTTATCTACTACATAATATTAAACTACATTATTTGAAAAGGTTAGCAGGACTACATTATGACAACACATTGCAATGTTGAAAAGGGGGCACAATGAAACATTTCTCACTCACATGTATTCCAATATTCTACAACTAATTACAACATCCACTTTCGTTTTAAGGAAAAATACATTACGCAACTCATGAAACGTACGTACCATGAAACTCTACAGGCCCTCTGAACGTACATATGGCTACAATTTACAGTACTGAACCCTTGAACGTCGTCGTATTATATTGTCGTCCTCGACGAAGTAATAAACAAAACAAAATGGTCCATGTAAGCAAAGAAAGATGAAGATAGAGCACGGCTGCACGGCAAACAGTCCTACAAGCACAAGTAATGGCTTTCCTAGTAGTTTTCTGATTTGACATTTGAGATTTGACATGCTTACAAAAGTCAAGAGAAACGTCGTCAAGTCATCATGTACGAGAGAAATTTTGTTTTGTTTCATGTTGAAACATGGAAATCACTGACTTGGCTTGTTTGGGTGAACAGACGAATGACTCATCTTTCTGGAACTGTTTCCAAATGGGCTTGGTGCTTGCTTAATATACTATGTTTAGTTTGGTTTGGTTGGCATTTGGTTAGTTCAGCAATGCGGAGTTGGTCTGGATCAATCAGTTTCCTTGTTCATCAGAGTGTAACAATACTTTTCTGGTTAGTGCATAAATCTCACTCACCTGGAAATTCCGATAAACTTTGTTTCTTGAGAAAGTGGACCAAATTAATAATTTATTCATCGACGTATACTGAGAACTTGCAAAATTCATAAAATAGCACCGTTTTACATTTGAATTGTGCGCATCGTTGAGGAAATCAAGTTTTGGTCTAATCTTACCAATTTATCATATTCAAATGGAGTTTCTCAATACTTCCGAACCGTCGGTTGAGGTAGTTGCACACTCTAGTAAAGGAAGCTCCTTTAAGAAATCTCTCCGAAAATCCGGCGGGTTGCTCACCGGCAACCGACTAAAATGGCATGACAGTGACGCATCACAAACTGTAAGTTGACCTCTGCTGCTCACTTAAGTACTTCTAATCCCCTCATGTCCGCACTATAAGCACAATAATTTTAACTAATTATACGCATTGTTCACTGATTGTGAACACGTAAAATGTACACTGTTGTGTTAATTATTACTACGCACACAGTCAGCATTTCCCTTGCCGGATTTTGAAATGTTACTATGTTACGTTGATATGAGTAATATGATAATAATTTATCAAATGGTTATGTGATTGTGGTTGTATTGTGGTGTAGTTTCATCTTTCATTTTCTGGCTGCGTTTGTGTTTTGGTAATTCTATATGGGCGTACTAAATATTTTGAGGAGAAATAAAGTATGTAGCTTTACATACAATTTGCAGTATTCTGGTCTAATGTGAATTATGTGAAGAACTATCCCTATTTAAGTCATTAATTTCCTCTTGTGTGTACGTAATCAATCGTACAACACTTGACATTTTCCGAGAAATGACACTACCAATACCAACCAAACTATTATCATTATTATATAATTTCTTGGTTCCATTTTTCATGTAAATATCTACTGTTATAGACGCAATTTCAATGCAGAAAGTATTCGTGTAGCTGATTGAAAACAATGCCCAAAGTGTTTAAATTAATTTAATTTTTATCATTTTTCATAAAATATAAAGTTTTTGTCGAAAATAAAGTGTACTTTGAGTCTTTGAGCTTTTTTAGTTTGGGAAACGAAACGAAGCCTCGTAGACTTTTAGAAAACTCTGTTCACAGAAGGAAAACAGGAAAAATTGAGCCAAAGCGTCCGCGCGCGAAGAATCCTTCCTTTGAAACTTGTCCATTCTGTCATTGACTGAGTTTCAATAATTCCAGATTCACAAGTGTTCTACGTAATTAATGTTATCTTGTATAGTACTATCACCTCAATGACCAGTTTGGACAGGTTTCAATGTATCTCTATGAAGTGTATATAGGTGTTGCGATACATTTTAAAAACATGTTTGTTTTCAATTGTGTTTGAATTAGAATTGAGTTTGTGGGTGAGTAGACGAGCAGCTTGGTTCATGATCAATTTCGGTTAAATATATTTTTTTTAATTTTCGTTATAATGGCGGAAAAGGATTACAGTCCCCTTAGTTTGGCGTGCGTCAAGTCGTTAACAGACAAGAACTATGACAAAAGGAGACAAGCGGCGTCGGAAATCGAAAAGTAAGATTGTGATTTAATATTTATGTGCATACATTTTGATTGTGTGTTCATATATCGACTTAAATGTTTAATGTGTTTCAGGATGGCGAAAGATTTTGCTACAATGAAAAACACGGAGCAAATCAAAAAACTTCTACGTGTTTTGGGTCAGGAATTCACCATGTCGCAAATGACAAATTGGCGTAAAGGTGGGATTCTAGGACTTGCTGCAACTGCCATGGCCCTTGGAAAGGTCGGCATGATTTATTCATTTTAAAATGTTTTTTACATTACATCTTACATGTTTGTTGACAGAGCCGGCGAAATCATTGACTTTACTAAATTTAAAATCACTTTTCCTGAGTGATTTAGATCATTTCATCCGTCTAAATCCCAAATCCTAAATCACGATTTAAAATCACTGGGATTTTAAATCGAATGATTTCGCCGGCTCTGTTTGTTGATAATGCTGTCGTTATTTGAAATGAACGGAAAATGTGGACATGTTCTTATAGGATTCTGCATTATACATGGACGAGCTAATTCTTCCCATTTTGAATTGTTTTGGCGATTCGGATTCTCGGGCTAGATATTACGCTTGTGAAGGATTGTATAACGTAGCCAAAGTAGCTCGTGGAGCTATTTTAATACACTTCAATGAAATGTTCAATGCCCTTAGTAAACTGGCTGCCGACCCTGACCAGAATGTGAAAAGTGGAACAGAAATGATGGACCGACTACTAAAGGTTTGTGAGAAAATAATGTCTAATAATATTGTTGAAACGGTCATCGTTGTTTTATGCAAATTCTTTATTGTTCTAGGATATTGTGACAGAAACGAGTACTTTTGATTTGGAGTCGTTTATGCCACTTCTTCGTGAACGAATTTATACGAAAAATACATTTGCAAGACAGTACATAATTTCCTGGATATCTGTATTGCATGCTGTTCCCAAAATTAATATGATGATTTACCTTCCGGAATTGCTTGATGGATTGTTCAATATATTGGAGGATAACACGACGGAAATTAAAAAGATGTTCGTATAAATGTTTCGTTTCTTTTGGGTTTTGAGTATATTATTTGTACAATTTTAGCAGGTGATTATGCATAATTGAATATACCAATTTTTTTAGGTGCGAAACTGTGTTGGGAGAGTTTCTAAGAGAAATTATCAAAAATCCGAATATTGCCGGTTATTCCACAATGATAAACATTCTGATTGTTCATTCTCAATCAAAAGACGAGCTTCTTCAGGTACATAGTACTAGATTTGGCAGACTTGCTTCTTGATGTCTTGGCTATATTATCATTTAATAAAATGGGGTTTGTGTTTTTGTTGTGCTTGCAAATATTATAACTCAAATTGTGTTCCGTATGCAATGTTTTTAACAATTTCCACAGCAAACTACAAGAAACATTTAGACACGACGTATATGACTATTTAAGATGTGCATTTCTAGTTTATAATATATCTATGTTTTTCTGTTTTTGCTAATATTTTTTGTGTTTTGCTACGTGCGGACTTCAACCTAAATAGAGCTCGGGATTTAAGAAGGTAGTCTAGTCTTTAAATAAAGCTTTACGTGTTGAATGGTTTAAAAGTATTAAGCATTATGCAATTCTTCAAATATTCCCTGAACTGCTGTTATTGTGATCTTAAATCCTTCACCAAACAGTTGATGGCTGTGACGTGGATTAAGGAGTTTGTTTCACTGGCTGGAAATGAAATGTTGCCGTTTGCATCCGGAATTTTAGCAGCTGTTCTTCCATGTTTAGCGTATGACGACGAGTCTCGAAAAAGTACGGTCCGAATTAAAGACGTTAGAAAAGTACCTTCGGTACAAAGAGACAAACAATTTAAAATGCCTTGTTTGTTTGAAGATATTCGAGAAACAAGTAAAACCGTCAATTACAACTTGATGAAGCTGATCACTAACTTTAGTATCAAATCTGCATCACCGGGATTGAACGCCAATTTTTCGGTTGACCTCGCCGCTGTGATTGACGTGCTAACAAGAAATTTGCAGAGCACTGCTGTTCCAACAAAGGTGGCCGTGTTACGATGGATTTATCACCTTCATCTGAAAATGGGAGATGAAATGTTCCGCTACGTTGACGAAACGTTCCCTGTTCTCCTCAAGACGCTTTCAGATCCAAGTGACGAGGTTGTCCTCCTTAGTTTAGAAGTTTTGGCCGAAATTGTGTCGTTTCCATTAAAAGCGAAAGGAGGTATTGAATTCGATATTTAGAAATGAATATATAAGTAGCTTTTGTGACTTGCAAACAAAGTAAACGTAATATAAAATCTTCAAATTTCCAGATAGCAACGTTTTGGACAATACGATCACTTACTTTAATAAATTTATCGTAAGTTTGTTAGGTTTGTTTGCTACAGATAAGCAACTTCTTGAAGATCGCGGATCATTCATTATCAGGTGAAAAATACAATCTCATGATCCGGTTTGTGGTTTCCGGTGTGTTTCGTTTCTCTTGAGTGCTTATGTAATGCGTTCGTATTTTTAATGTTATACCTTCAGGCAGCTTTGCGTTCTTCTGAGTGCAGAAGCGATCTACCGCAGCATCTCTGAGATCCTCTTGACGGAAGAAAACTTTAAATTTGCCAATGTCATGGTGGAGACTCTCAACACCATTCTGCTCACTTCCGCCGAGCTTTTTGAACTACGCTCTCAACTGAAAGAATTGAAAACTCGAGTAAGTTATTTGAGTATTCATCAATGAACGCATAATTCGTAACCAAGATACTTTACATTTAATCCTCTGCAATCAATGCAAAAGCATGATTATGTGAATATTAAAATTGTTAGTTCCTGCTGTACTGGTTATAAACATTACGACGTAGTCTAGTAATGTAGGCGGTTTAATTACCGTAACCAATTGATCGTCTTACAAATTGTAATATTATTCTTATCTTAAATGCCGTCATGAGCAGTGCTTGATTTTGTAGTATGATTTCATTGTTCATATTTTTAATACAACAACGTATTTATTGCACTTCCCGTTAACAGTTAAACTTTCTTCAGTTTAAGACGATAAATCATCGTTGCATGGGCGCGGCTTTAGATGCGTTAAACAAAAAATGGAATTACTATAAAATTTCGTAAAAAATGGTACGATTTTCTCAAATGATTTTAGGAGGGTTGTTCGTTGTTTTGCTGCCTTTATCGCACTTGGGCACATGATCCTGTTGCCACCGTAGCCCTGTGCCTTCTAACGCAGAATTATGAACACGCTTGCGACATCATTCGATCATTGTAAGTGATGGTTTTTATGTATTTGAATTTCAATTGGCCTTGGAGATTAGTGAATAACTCATTTTAAAAATGGAATTTTAGTGGGCAAATAGAAGTAACTGTGGACTTCCTTGTGGAAATTGACAAGCTGGTGCAGCTCATTGAGTCCCCAATTTTTACATGTAAGTTCAAAGGAGTAATACACGTACAAAAATATGACGGCTGGCAGCGTTGCTTGCTTCGTTGATTGAAGTTTCGTTAAAGACTACTTTTGCAAGTAAGCAGTTTTTTTCCTTCGAGTGACTCAGGCATTTTTATTGAGAATAACAGCTTTGCGTACCGTGTGATGTGTGTTTATTCTTCAAAGAGTTGGTTTCTTTTGCAATCTGTTTCATGTATCATGGTGAGTAACACTAACTGCGGTCAAGCTGCTGATTCAGTTGTTCCCAATAAATCGTCAACATTGTACACTTGCAGTGGTTTAGGTGGAGTGGAGCTGTACATGAGTTTTGATGGTTTTTAACCTAACAGGGTGGAAAGGTGATGATAGTTGAGGAGTTGTCTTGGTTGAAAGATGAAAGCTTCATGTGTTCCCGAAAACGTCCTACTCACAAGCAGAGATTTCTTTTTAATTGACTCTTGTCAAATGCGAAAACACACAATAAATCACAGGGAGCTGCACATTAAAAATTATAAGAGTATGAAGAATTTGTAATTATTATTGAACCTTAGATTTTTTGTAATGGTCAAGTGCGGTTTAGGAAGTCAAGGGCGTATCCTCTTCTGCTTGACTTGAGGCTCATCTTGTATTTGTATTACCGCTTGAATGATTTTAACATCTCGCCGTTGTACTATTGAAGCTAGAAAGTCTTTCATATCTGATGGCGCAAAATGATCGGTAATCTGGGCTCAATCGGTAATTCATTTCACTTTTAAATGCACTTAGATCTACGCTTGGACTTGCTTGATGGACACCATAATACTGAATTGGTTCAAGCCCTATATGGTCTATTGATGCTTCTTCCACAAAGTGAGGGCTTTCACGTACTTCAGAGACGTTTAAACTGTGTTCCCAGTTTCCATCTCCCTGCTGGAAGCAAGTAAGTATACTTTTGCATTTTAAAGTATTGCTTAATTTGTTGTAAAAGTAAATGTTTCTATAGTAAATCTAAACCTCATTTCATGAAGCCTTTATTATTCCTATGACAATGCGAAACTCCGTCGTGCATTCATTATACTGTGAGAGTGAGGGTGTCTTTGTCTCACAATTTCCCAGAGCGACATGCGACATGCGACATACACTCGGTGCGTGTTGTGTTTTGTGCATTTACGCACTGCAGTAGAATAAATGGCATAAGAAGACCGTATGATACTCACAACATATGGTTAAGTTACAGTTGAAGCTTAGTGGTAATTTTCAGTTTCTCTCTCTTCTTAGGACGCTCCGCCTCGCATGAGTATGGGTCGGAAATTGTTTGTAATGCTAATCTGAGGACGTGTACTATATGAGCGTTACGAGTTACGACAGACTAGACTCAACTACAACTGCAGTTAAAATAAGCGTACAGGGAAAAAGTAAAAGTCATTTGACCAACGTGGAAAAGCGTGACGAAAAGGACCACTGCAAAGAATTTGAATGGGAGGAAATGGAGACTTAACTGTCGTGCATTAGTACAATATCACGTATAAACTTACCTCATGCAAAGCAAAGAATCGAGATAATAATTTTACTACGAGGATACAACGACCTGATCAGACTCGTTCAATGCGTTTCGGCATTCACTGTTGCTGTGAACAAAAAAGTAAAAACCTTTGTTCAAATGTGGTAAATTTGAGTTTTGTCTTGGTTTATTACAGGCTACATGGCAGTCCCAAAGTGGAGGATCGAGTGCACGTAAAAGAGATTAACTTTGGTGAGCTGCTCAGCCATTTTCAGAGTGTGCAAGAGCGACATCGGAAAGCGAAACAAGCCAGCAGGGCTACGGATCTAATTGAAAAGGGCATGAAAACCTTGGACTTTTAGCTTCCTGACCATCCTGCATGCCAAGGTTTCTTGTCGATGTCAATGTGTGCAGCCAGCCTGTTTCTGTTGGAAACTTAAGTGCAATGTAGGGTTCACGAGATATGAGTGAATCTTCTTTTTTCTTTCTACTCAAGTACGGCTTCCTTAGGTAATTTGGATTAAATATCCGCATGGTTCCACACGAGCAGATCTCTTCTTCGTGTTGATAGTGAGGCCGTATCTGAGCTTCCTGAATCGTTGCTCGTTTCCGTTGCGGACATTTTTCTCTTTCTGATTGTGTGAGTTGAAGAAGATGAAGGTAAGTGTGCCGTATATGTGTCCATTTCACCATATTCACTACTAATTTTTCACTCTCCCCAAAGAAGATGCATTTTAAGGTGACTACTATATTTTTTACATAATATTAAAGAAAAACGAGAACGAATAAGCATTTATGATAGAATATACTTTAAAATAATGCTAGGTTGGGGGAGGGTTGTCCTATCATTACAGAAATAAATTTGTGATTCGTAAGGGGCCGGCACGAAAAACTGCGGATCGTATGACCCATTGTTTCGACCTTACCTTCACTGTCACAACCTGCAACCTGTGTCTGATCGGTGCAGGCAGAGGCGTTCGGGCGGAATCGGCAGTTTTTCGTATCTACCCCTTTATTTGTGAATATTATCATATTTTACTATGCTAGTACAGTGCATTATAGATGACGAATGATGAAGCATTGTAGAAATTGAAAACTGACTTTAAGTCGACCAAAGTTTGTATGCCAACTAACTATATATATATTATTCAATGATGTTATAAAGTAACATCTATAGTCAAGTATTGGCACGTGTGGGTGCGAGACGGTAAAAGACTACATTCCATGATGTTAGGTTAAGCTAACAAGCTAAATATTGTTAACCTTAAGTAGTTGTAATAGATTAAAGTTTCAGTTATACGAGAATTTTGATGTTTCGTTCACAACCTAATCATGCATGATGCATGCAAATAATCTTAAAGGAAATTGTTTTTGTTCCAATAATATCGTGATTATATTTATTTCTCTGTTTAAGCAGGTGGTTTACTTGGTAACATTATATAGAAACTCTTTAAAAAACATAGTAATATGTACTGCTCTGAGTAAAATATAAAATTCCTTACGAGTACTATGTTCCATAGTTCCATTCCATTGCAATATTATTATCACTGTCAGTCTCCCATGACACAATGACAAAGACAGAGTGAGAAATGACGAAGGACTACGTTGCCTGTCGTCAATCGCATATTAATATAAAAAAGACTTATAGACTGTAAACCGTAATATCTATACTATATTTCAAATATATTGAACGTTAAGCATTAAAAACGTTTTGAAGAAATGGATTTGCGACAACTTGTCATGTGACTAACGTGACAAATTACTTGTGTTGAGAAATAATCACAAACGTGACACTAAACTACTATTTTCACAGTCAGTTTGTTGCATTTAGTAGTAATAAATTGTGATAGTACCTCGCATTACATCGTTCATGTAATAACAATTATTATAGAAAATTTGGGTGGTACAATAACCAAAGTTTATATTGTTTAGGCGCAAACCGTAAAAACGAAAAAGTACTGCGATTTGTTCAGTATGTGTGAGCAATTATACTGCAAATAATTAAATTTCAGTCTGTTCACGAAACAGGCAAACTAGAAGAGAAAATATGTAACATTAGAGTTAGAGACCATCAGACTTGCCCGAAAGATCTGAATCATTCTTCCCAAAGCTGTTGCGTGCCGAGTTAGGAGTGGAGTCGTACGAGTTGATTTGATGGTTGGCATCTGTACTTGCTAGAAGTGACAAAGTCAAATTCTGAAATTGATTCACTAGCTCAGCATTTTCTTTGAGTATACTCCAAACTTCTTCTTGAACACTTGTCAATTCTTTTAGACCACGATTGAAAGTTTTAACATACTCTCTCCGACTCGTGCTCCGATTGCTCGCTTTACTACTGCGATGGTAGCTGGTTCCGTCAAGACTTCCTGAATGGCTGTGATCTTCAGATAATAATCCAATTCGATCTGGATTGTCACGTCCTACAAGTCCTACTCCACCACTTCGGTTCGCCTCATGAAGAAGGTGACTATGACTGCCGTAATGCTTGGGTTTATGTTGATGTTGCCAAGGCTTTAGTGCAGTGGTGAGCCCCATTAGATCAGTGTGATATCCTTCGGCAGAATCACCCAGTCGGATCATGAAGAGTTGTAAAGTCTCTTGAAATTGCACAGTGTCTTTGGCCAAAATCTCTGTTTGAATGAAAGCTGCCTGAGCTGTTTTGTACCAATCTGAGAGAACTTCAGTGAGGCGAACGACGGCAAACTGACACTCCTCGTTGAGCATTTCGGACAATGCTTTTGACTTCTCTTGCATCTTTATCCGCTCCAGGATGTGGAACTGCTCATCATTGTATGTCAGGCTGCGCGTGGCACGGTCACGAAGCAAGTGCTGCCACGAGTCCCTCAGTTTGCTAACATGAGTTGCTGCTTTTATTGAAGCTCGCGAGATATCTTTTATTTCCTACAAATTTACAAATATTCACACACATTCAAAATTCGAATCACGAAGAAACGAAGTTTCAAAAGAGGTATCAGTTACGAAAATACCTCGGATGAATATCTTGTATCCTGTTATGCAAAATCTTAAATTCAAATAAATGGCAGCAAAAAACTCACCTTTGTAACGTCTTCCCATTCATTCATTAAAACGTTATTTTCCACGAATCGGCCATGCAGTTGTTTAATTGGTTGTTCCAAGGTGACCAGATGCGCCTTAAGACTTCGAAACTCTCCTTGTGGAACGTCGACAGCTTGACCCATTGAATCAACTTTGGTTTGAAGAGATTTGTCCACATTTGGCAAGGAAACGAGGAATGACTGGCATGCTTTGTGAAACTGAGCCATGAGCTCCAACTGTTGATTGAGACACTGCATAATACACTGAATTTGACTGCTCTCTTTCGACACAGTGGTCAATTCGGACACAATTACTTGGTGAATAGTTCTCACGGCTTGACCGATGAGATTCACACTGAGGCTTATTTTTTCAACTCGCCTTTTATACGAATAGCCAACGGAACAGAAATGCTTTGCCAGACTCGCGTCATTTTCCACATTCACTAAATTCGGAAACGTGGGAAACTTTTGCAAGTCTTTGGTATCCCACTCGAGACTTACATTATTATTTTCTCGATGACACAAGATTAATGGTGTCTCATCAGATGTGATTGGAATGTCCGTCGTAGGTTTAATTCCATTGTCTAGCAGAGAGTTCAGAGTATTTTCTTTAAACAGTAAAATTTGCTTATCAGGTGAAATGTCTGTTTGCTCATGAATTAAAGAATAGAAATTGTCTATGGTTTTGTGATCGCTCTCATCTATGTAAATTCGAAGACTCTGTACACGATTTACATAAAATATATGAACACGTCTTCGAGCTAAAATATTTTTCACAGTAGTAAAAAAGTTGTCAAAGCTCCATCGTTTCCTTGTGTCCACTTCCATTAGGCCAGCAAGCAAAGGCGTAATGAGCAATTTCAAACCTTGGCTTAGTTGACAACTTGAAGGCAATTCTCGTTTCCAATCAACTGTTCCATTTTCTGTTGTCTGGTAACCAGAAATGACTCCAGATTCCTTCTTCGTCGTGATGAAATACATCATTTCTTTGTTTTTGCGACCACCGTAAGGTCGGAAAGGTAGACTTCCTGTAGCTACATGAGACATGGTAACACCAATAGACCACAAATCAACCGATGCACTGAACGTCTTCCCTACTGGCTTTCTCAATACAGCACGTTCATACATGTCCGGATGTAAGTACTCTTCTGTTCCATATAAAGACATAAACTCTTGGTCTTCTTCTAATTCTCTTGCTGCCCCAAAGTCAGTCAATTTGTAAATGACTCGACCATCTTCCGCTACAAATTTCATTATATTCCCCGGTTTCAAATCTCTGTGTACTAGCTTATTGTCTCTCAAGTGTTTCATTCCCTCAGATAAGTGCTCCAACACCAAGAGGAACTCATCTTCCTGTAAGCCATAAGTGTTTTCCGGGTCATCGAGAATGTTGAAGAGACTGCCCCCAGTGCATAACTCCATTACGATAACTTTGCCACGCCCATCTTGCTCTTCTTCAATGGCCAAAAGCTTGACAATATTCTCATGCTTGACTTTCTTTAGTACTTCGAATTCTCTCACTTGAACTTCCTGTGGTCGCATGTGACTTAATTGATTGAACGTCTTTACAGCCACGGGTTCTCCATCGTGCTTGGATACACCTTGAAATACTGCTCCCGTCGCACCCTTTCCGAGCACACTCGTTGTGCACCAAACGTAATTCGCTGAACCGCGGAGGTATGACATTTTTGCAATAAAGTGAAATCACAAAACAGCACCAAAACTAACACTATTTATCTAAATGCTGACATCTTTCACAATAAACTGCATGGTTTCCGTTGACACTGAACACACACTAGTTGAAGTCGCAACATTGTAAAATAATTATTATTGTTCTCACCACGTGCGATGCAACTGCAGAGCAGACTGTGCAATAGCACTTAACGCTTCACAATACTGTCAGGACCAACTGCATCACGCACGACACAATAATAACAGCGTATGATTAGCGGCGACTCCGGCGACTGCACCCGATGTCACAAATTGTAGTTGCACTCTCTGCATTCCACAGAAATTTCGTCTTGGATGCCATTCGCTGCCATTACTTGTAGCCTCCACCTAAAATTGAGCATAGAAGCAAAACGCATTAAGGACAGATAACGTGTCATTTTTGTTCTCTTTCCTCTGTTTGTAATAGTCTTACTTCATTCCTAACCTAACTACAAGATAACAAATAACAAGGAGCTAAAGCGGCTGCCATAATCACGCTCACTGTACAATGTGCAGAGTGAACTCGTCCATATTTCAAGCCTTAGTCCACCGCCCGCCCGCCCCATCCACGAAACAGAATGTGGAAAAATTAATGGACTCAGAATAAACTCAGACGGCCTGTAAGCCAATGCAATAATGATGCAGTCACTACCTTTTCTCTTTTGTATCCTTCAAACAAACAATACTATACTTTAAGTTTAAATGTACTTTGAAATCTAACGACGACGTCGACGACGATGATGAAGTACAGGCGCTACCAACAACAGCAGTAGTGGCAAAAACAGCCTCGTTGTTCACAGAACGGTCACGCTGCAGAGTTAGGTCACTTTTCACGCTCTCTGAGCACTGTGCCGTTTTGATTTAACTTAAAGAAGAATTTGAGACTTTGCAACAGCAGCCACGAAGAAAACTCCACTTCTTTTCCTCTTGAAGCCAACCAAGCCAAAAGCAATCCAAAATCATTTCGAGACTCGAGACGAAGCACTTTTTAGTCAGTTCAGTTCTCATACTATGCTTATATTCATATTTTCTCTCATCATCAAAAATCTCTCTTTTCGGTATTAACGTTTTTTCACAAAATATCCTCACATATGACCAAAATTAAGCAAAAACGCACGAATCTTCAATGCAACACAGTTTGTTTTCTCATTCACCTCAATTTGCTGTACAATTTTTCTGAGAGTCAGTCGTTTTCAATAAAAAAAATACAACAAAGTAATGTGTGGTTTTCTTAAAAAGAGCCATAAAATATACATTTTCAGCTTTACCCTTAGCTCTCTTAAAGCCTCTAATCGTTCACTCTTTCTACAAAAATGAAATGCTAATTGAACTAGTGACAAATCTAAGAATTAACAATTTACACTTGGAAATTGGAAATTGGCATTTTTAAAATCTCATGGTTTGCTTATAAGGGAAGCGTGAAGGGTTTCTCAGACCGAGGCCTCGAAGGTAACATTTTGTTGGTTTCTCTATATACTAAACCAAGGCAAGGGTATCAGCTATGAAGGCCTTGCCTTGCTCTTGTCACCATGTATTTTAGAGTCCCTTCTTCGGCGAGCAGTTTCCATTGCAACAGCTAATTTTGTCAGCATAGGTAATG
>JABASF010001634.1:0-20339 GCA_019776145.1 Harlomillsia oculata
GATTACTGGAATGACCAGATTACTAATCACGTTTGCAAACGGATTCGCTGGAATGAATTATAAATCATCACATTTCAAATACTGTTTATCCTTTAACCTTTAATTAAGGGTCAAACTGACTTACAAACACTAGCGATAGTTGTGGCTATAACCCGACTACCATCATCAAACCAAACGGCAGAATACTTGGCTGCCACATTCAGGAAAAAGGGTTGAGAAGCTCCAGAAATGATGTGACCTGTCATAACCACCGAATATCGACTGACATTCGACTCTTCGTCACTGTCAATGAATGAAGCCAAGTATTTGATCCAAACTCCGATACAATTGAGGAAACATCCAAGCAGAAGCTAGGATCAAAGTTCAATCAAACCGTAATCTTGGGATTTCTAGCTAAGTGCATTTTGTATGTATTTGACCTATGACCTCACCGCTCGTTTGATATTCCATTTTTCAAAAGCATAACTGCTCAAAGGGGACACGAATACGAAAACGGCCATGGACGCAATTACAAATGCATTCACACCAGTTAAATCCGTGTTGAGCCATTTTGTGGATTTGGTAGCTGCAACTGCAAAGGTCAACCCGGAAACACCGTAAGACAAGTTCAAGGCTACGATGGCCAATAGTCCAATCCAGCGACGCCGGTACAACACGTAAGTTTGCGTTGTTGTCTGTGATGAACCTAGTTCAAGATTGATTTGATTGTTATTATTTGAGTCCTCCTGACCCTCCTGACCTTCCTTTTCCATTGTCACTGAAACCGGATCGTGTTTAATTGGTATCCGTGACCCGGAAGGAATTTGTTCCACAGCAGCTATTCACTGGAAGCTTTGAGCTAATTAATTAATTAAACTAAGATTTTATAAAATACAACTAAAACAATCAAAGTGTCTGACCACATGGTCATACATGGATCATGGATGAGGCAATCTGCACCTGATGATTTGAATGCTGATAAGGGAACATTCAATTGTTAAATCCAATTGAAACTGTCAAAACCCGGCTCTTTATCAGTTTTTGTCATGTCTTCAATCTTCAACTGATAAAATTTACGACTGCCTGATTTTGTACGTTGTTCTCTCAGATTACAGACTTCAATTCGATTAGTTGATCTCAATCCTTGGTTCCAGGTGTCACTTCATTCGTGCAAGGCGCATTGGCATTGCATAATTGCATAAATTGCATTAATTTGCACCTTGCATTTCTGCGTGGTTAGACTTACTTAGAATTTAGAATGCGCAGTTTAAATGCAAAAAAAATTGGAGATGATTTTGCAAATTGTAAAACGCGGAGCTTGGAACTCCTGTAAAAAGGTACAAAAGGGCGAAAAATACTTCAGGTGTCCTATTGTGATTGTCACATTTTCATGCAAAGTGTCATGCAAAAATTCTGCTCAAATCCACTTCCACCTCGCATTAATTACGGGATCACCGAGAAACAAAGTTGCAACTTCATTTTTTCTGTNTTCAGTTTTGGAATTTTTGATACCATTTTCGAAAATCAAATTCAAATTATGAGTGACACTAGGTGAATTAGCCATTTCGGGTCTTTAACAGCAGCAACAGGAACAACGATGGAAAACACGACGTGTTCAGACTACGATGTAAAGCAGTAAAAACCTTTAAAAAACACGGCAGTAGCTTCGTAATTTGATCAAACAGGCTATTTTAATGAAGGTTAACATTTAAAAATTCTTTCAGGTGGTTTCATTTTTGGTGTTTGTGGGTGTCGTGACTTTGTCGACTGTGAGTTTGTGCATTACAGCCATTTCTTTCCTGTTTCATTCGGAGACTTTTGCATGTCCAGGATTGGCTCCAGTTCGCCTACGCCGTGAACATGGGATATCGTTACGCCTACACCGTCGCCTTTTTCGGAGAAGCACACAAGCTCTTCTCATGTCATCTTTTTCCACATCCAGGGAGTATGTCCAGGAATTAACAATCAATTTACTTGTACTGGAATTTGTGGTCAAAAACCGCATCTTTAGATTGCACGCGCTTGTTCGACTGCTAATTGGCTATAAATGCAATTTGAATGATGTTGAATGGACCTTAATGAAAAGTGTCATTGTCAATGTCGTGTTTCAGAGTTTCTGTACCACTGGACAGGATTTGCATCTCATCTTTTGCTCACATGCATGAATTTTGAAATCTGGAGAAACTTTCGGTATGTTTAAGAAAACCTAAGAAAGCAAACTGAATATAAAAGTTAATAAATATTGATAACAGTTTTTGAATTTGAATTTGCGCCTTTGAAATGTGACATCTTTAGAAATTTTAATCAAATGGTCCGATCACGGAAAGACACTTTCACAAAACGTCTGGTTGGGTACGCCATTTTCATATGCGTGGGATCAAGTGCGCTATTGGCGAGCAACTATTTTGTAGAATTCCGATTTTGGTAACAAAAAAATACGAAAGCAACTTTTTGGAAAATTGTAATTGACATAATGACCCGTTTTCAAAATGTCGATTCAGCAGTAACAGCCACAGCATGAAATTTCCACACCACGAAGACGGGAATTTGGAACCATCGTCGTCGTCGCTTCAAATCGTCAACTTGACATTAGTCGAAAAATGTACTCGTTTCTTTTCCAGACGTGGATCGGCCTATTTTTTCTATTGGCAATTTTCTGCGACACTCGTGAACATGTTTTTTTTCGTGTACACGTGCGTGGGGATTCACCGCGTGTCGAGAAGCGTGTCTCCGCTCTGCAGTGATTTCAGAAAACAACGTTCCATGTTCATCATCATAGCCAAGTTGTTTCTTTTGATGGGAGTACTTTGGATTTTTCAAGGGATTGGCTGGGCTGTGTCCTACTTTTTCTACTTTGACAACAACTTTGGGTTCAGGAAAATTGAGCAAATTCTCATAATTGCAGTAGGAGCTCAAGGTGTTCCCACCTTCATCATTCTCATTTGCAATGAGAACAAGAGGAAAATGGTCAAAGAGGTATTTCGGAGTTGTCAGTGCTTCCAGTGTTTAGAAAACAATCGGCTCATTACCAGGGAATTGAGTCATCGGACCATTTCCACACAAGTGTCCCGGAATTCTAACTAATTTTACGAGCAAAATTGGATTCTATCAAATAGTGAATCAATAAAATGGGCGGTTTGGTTTTATCTCGTCATTTCAACGAATGTTTCTTTCGTTCTCACGCATTTTGCAATTCCGGTAACAATAAATGAGGGAAATCACAACAAAATTGACCCGGTGCACAAAACCACTTTGCGCAAATTGCTTTCATTTTTCTTTTTTCTTGGGGGGGGGAAGGGGGGGGAAGGTGGGGTGGTTTCTTCCGCTTTCTCCTTTTCGTGTCATTCCATTCTTTTCAACATTTCTTGCTTGTGCCTTCTTTTTCTGTCTTCTGATAACAAAGAATCCCACTTTACCAGTTTCGTAGTATTTTCACCAAGGTCATCACCGCGTTTTCCCTGGAATTTCGTACACGTCGTGTGGGTCGTTGGATTCAAATTCGCACAGCGTGGTACATTGATAAAACGTAGTTTGTGCAAAAAAAACGTTGAAACACGTGGAAATGAGACCGTGTTACTTTTGTATACATGTAAAGAACTCCCACTTTGCACTCGTATAGTACTTCGTTTTGGTTTAGTGTTAGTTCGTTCGTCTTTTTTTGGTAAGAAGAAAGCCCAAGCGAAGAAGAACTCTCGAGTCGATTCATTCCATTTCTTTCTCCACTGGGAGTGAAAGCAAGTTGTAGGAGCACCCGAAATACAAGTCCTGAACCCAATCCATCGAATGGGAAAGGAGAGAAAAGCATGAGAGAAGAAGGAACATGAAGAGATTCACATTCGTTATACTCTCCCGTATATTCTACCCGGGTATTCTATTCTTCCCACAGTCGTCCGTCCTGCCCCAATTCCTTTGAAAAATGCTTCCTTTCCTCATTCCCTTGTTATATATTTCTCCTCATTTTCCTTTCATCGCTGTGATTTCCTTCCTGTAACAAAGTACACAATTTCATTTCCAATTGCACTTTCACTCCCAATTCCCATTGTTCTCTGAAGGACACGGATATTTCCTTAATATACATGGAACCATGGAACTCAAAGGGTTTCTCCCTTATTAAAGTTACCGCATAGGGACGACCTCGTCCAATAAATTTCCTACTGACTTGTTTACTTGGCATTATTCCCGGTAAAATGACTCTGCTATAATTGAAACTAATTGCTGTACTCACACTCAAAAGGAGTATTTTGTATTAATTAAAAACAACTACAGTTATTATCGTATTTCGGAGCAGGAGAAGGGAAAGAACCCAAAAACCTTAAGTCTTTGTTCATCATCATCATACGTTTTAGTGAACTGCGCGTGTAGTGTCAATTTCGGACTCAATGGGGCTATTTTATTACGGCTCTGAAAGACGAGAAGATGAAACGAAAGGAGGAAGCCGCATGTGAAAAACCAAAAACTGATTTTCCTTTCGCTTTTATCGCTTGACCCCAAAATGACTTTCTCTATGCATGCACATGTGTTATCGATTAGACCACGGGACGCTTCACTCCGCGGTAGGTCATCATTTCCATCGTCATCAGCACCACCACCATTCGGAGATTTCGAGACTCATACCAACTCTATATAGCGTTAAATAAGTACGTACGCTTATCGAAATGCAAATCTCTCCAACGCATTCCCGCATTTCCCTTTTTCCATCTACGTCCTACTCCGTCGTAGTATCCTGGAAAAGCCCGGGTGTTGTATCAACGTCGTGTACTCTCTTCATCAAGAACGTGGGTGGGAGACAAGCCTTACAAGTTCTCAACGCTTTCACCATGTCTTTGACCGAATCATTCGTCTTTCCCCTTTCACATTACAGGAGAAAAAGTGACAAGGAACACACACTTTCATGTGACCTCATATTTGGAAGGAGTGTATCGTCCACATTACAAAAAAACCCCGAAAACCCGCATTTTTATTCGGTTACCACCACCTATAGTATACTTTTGCATTCTTAACTGGATCCAATAAACATCATCCTTGCGTGAGAAAGTTTTCAGATGTGCAAAAAATGCCGTAATAAGCCTTCTATGCAAATTTTTACGTGAAAACGTAGGATTTTTGTTCTCACGAGACTCATATTTGAGTATTAAACAGCTGCTGTTTAATAATCCGACGTGTTTGCGGCGACGGCTCAGGGAAAATGTGCAATGGCTACGAAAGAAGGAGAAAAAGACGCTGTTTCGTGTGTTGCAAGAGTATCCGGTGTTCCGCACCGTCATCACTTCCCCGGTTGACATCAATCAATTTGTCACACTATAGTGAGCGCATCGACCGTACTTTTTATCCTAGGAAAAAAAACGCAGGCACTTTCTCCTTGTTTAACCCACAAAAGCCTGTCATGGTTCATCCTTCCGGAAAAAGGAGGAGAAGTATTCCCCCAAGTGCTTGCATTCACTGCATTTTTTGTTGTCTTTCATGAAAATGCATGCCTCAAAAGCGAAAATTGCGAAGAAAGTGGTTTTTTTTCTCAAAAAGTAATAATCAATTTGGGATATAGCGGAAAGCAACTATATGGGACATAGCATTTTGGACAAGGAACAATGGAAATGAAAATGAGAGAAAGTCGTTGAATACACAGCGCACACAACAAAGAACGAGGCTTTAAGGCTTCTCTCAAACTGCTTATCTTATGTGTAATATTGGGCTGCTGTGCTGCTTTTATAGTGCTTTGCTCCCTCATCGATCATTATTACAAAGTACACACTATCGCTCTTCGGAGGGTCGAAGACAAACACTACATTTCTCACTATATCGGACAAAAAACCCGGGTAAAGACTTAGACATAATAGGAATTTATTGTTAAGGGTTATATGTTTAATACAACTTTTTGGAGAAAGCTTCCAATTTTTTTGGAGGAGGAGGCATTCTTTTTTTCTAAATCGATGTTGCTGATGATGAGCGAGTATGAAAATTGTTGCAATGCTTGAAAAGGACACTTTTTATGGTAGTAATACAAGTTTTTTTGAGTGTTTTCAAACGATTCTAAGTGATAAAGGTACGAGAAGGGAGAACGGACTCCCGGGTTTTTTGTAAATGAACGGGGAGAGAAAGGGAGATTCTTTTGTGTTCCAGTGCGGTGTTGGATAGGCAAATAAATGTCATCGTCATCGTGAGCAACTCAACTCTGCTCTCAGAAGTCATCTGAAGGGTCATCCATCCGTTTTGTTCATAACTTTGAAGTGAGACAAAAGAGAAGTCTCTCTGCTGTAAACTCCCTGTGACAATAAACACGAAACAACGGAACGTTTGGGTTATATTGCAATGGTAAAAGGATTTTGACGATGAGACAAAGTGAAAGTGTACCCAGAAAAAAAAAGTTTCATCAACAGCAGCCACAAAACAATAAAGTTAGGATGAGAGAGAGAGAGAATGAGTACAAAAGGGTGAAAAGTATAGGGAAAAACTCCTTTTTCCACTTTACTGATTGCATTACAACACTCAGGGAGACACAGACGACAGGATCCTCACACAAACTTCACTCCATGCAAATGAAGATGTATACGACGAGGAAAGTTGAGTTGGGAGTGAAAGTGAGAGACGATGACTCGTCCCGGATGGCGAGATTTTGCATTATACAGCTTTGGTTTTGTCTCATTTTACTTTGAGAGGAAACCGCACCGAAGCTAAACCTTGGAGAAAAGCAACAAAACACAGCAACAAAAGCAAAAGCACAACATTAAACTAAAACTAAAGTGCTCGGGCCAGACTCAAACGCAAAACTTAAACTTTTTAGTATTTCTTCATTACACCACATCCTGAATTATATTGACTTGTTTTTCATGCCCGAAAACGTTTTTTTATCTTGAGTGTTCCGGTCTTTCCTCAATTTTACTCATTTCCTCTGTCATTAGTTTCAAAAGCACGTAGAGAGAATGGAAGAAGATGATATCAAACGGATCCGAATACGCAATGTGGATGTGAGACTGGGAGACAAGCGCCATTTGGCATGCAGTCCTACTGACACTTAAATTGAATGACTCAATCTCACTAAATGTGATGAAATGTGAATGGGATGAGTCCCTTGTGTTTTTTTTGCGGTTCGGAGTCTTCTTGGCTCTGACTCTCTGCTCAAAATGACATCGTTTTCCTTTCCATCGCATCGCAATCAAATTATCCTTTGGAATTTTCCATGTCCCATTTTCCAAATTGGAATTCTGACTATGGTTTTTAAGTTTTAATTTTAATTACTTTTTCATGTAGGAAATTAAAATGTGTTGGTTTTGTGTTGAAGGAAATGAGACGGGGAAAGTCATTTAGACAGCCGGGAATTCAGTACTGGCTTAATTTTCAGGGCTGTACTTGTTGTATTATCTTTATCATTTCTTGCTGTGGGCATTTTTGGTTTCGGAGCAGAGTCACTTGTGAAACTGAACTTCCATAGTAGAAAAAAAAGGAGTGAAGGAAACAGTGAACATGGTCGTGTCCTGTTCTCGGATCGATGCATCTGCCAGTCTGCTTTCTCTTTTTTGGCCTATAGACTTTATGAATCCAGAAAATCGGCGGGGTTGTCTGTCTCCGCTTTCTCTCAACCAGTTTCACTTTCCCAGTTTGTTCAAGGAGAGAGACTCAACTAATGCATTAGCAGAGTGGTCTTTCTTCTTTTCAAGCAAATAGAGATTCTGCAAGTACTCCGAGTCAAATTCATAGTCCATAGCAGTGTTCGTGCAAACACCCTGCGGAAAACTGAAAATCTACTAAAACGCAAAGCCGAAAGTCAAAGTTACATGTCTTGTCGTGCTGAGGAAAGCAATAGCCAATGCTTCAGAAGAGGAGTAGGAAAACTTCTTCGTCCTCTACAGGTGTGTGTTGTGTGTTGTGTGTGTGGTAGTCCGACTTCGTCGACACCGACACCAACGTCGTCGGCGCTTGTGCACCAAAACCAATCTTAACCATGCCGCTTGAAATGGGAACAGCCAACGTAACAGATCCAACACCTTGCAAACCTAACCTAAACCCAAACCTAGTTTCCATACAAGCTTTCACCTGAGAGATCACTTCCATGCTACGCTCCTTGGCCAGTCCTTCAGTCGCGAAAGCGTCTCATTGTCGACAACACCACATTTATATTTAGATTTAGTAGAATTATTGTGAATTTTGAATGGAATTTTGAAATTTTGAAACATATATACCAACCCAAAGGGAAAAGTAAGAGAAAGAAACGATTTTGAGACTGTCAGTAGTATTCAAGCAGAAGCGGAAAGCTTCTCGTGACTCGTGACGGGACTCAAGTCTCACGTCGCCCCTGGAACCAATTCTCAAGAACCGAGATCCGGGAACCAGAAGCAGGTTACACTTTTCCATCCTACATTTTTGTCCTTTGTTCTATTCTACGACGTGGAGCAAGTGACGCCTGAACTGTGAGACACGGACACGGACATGTGACTGTGACTTTTCTGACTCACAGGAGCGGATTACGTCATCAACCAGCGTCTTTGGTGATTTATGAATCATTGAACCGATAACGAGCACCGAAGAGGAACAGAGAACAAAGAAGATTTTCCTTCTTTGTATGTAGACGTGTAATTGTATAGGAAGAATATACGGAAGTCGGTTCGTTCCAGTGACTCAGATTAGTATAATCTACTTTTCCGGTCTTTTGGGCAACATACTTCAATTTGTTCTCATTTCAGAAGAGTGGTAAGCAATTTCACGCTTGAGTCACCTCTCTTAACCCTGGTAAAACCGAAAAGGTACGACTTAGCGAAACCACCGAACCATACAATTTACCGTTTTACTACTCCGAATGTTGTCGTAGACACGTTTTTAATGAAAAAATGGTTAGAATTTTCCGTAATAGAAGCATTTGGGTTTTTGGTTAATATTTTTGACCTTTTGTAGTGTAATTAAATTAGGTTTTGTGACTTGTAACATGGTTCGTGAAAGTTCCCGGGAGTTTATTGTGCACACGGATGCTGTTTGCAAACTGTGCATCTTCATTAGAAAGTTGGAACACTGTGACATCACACAGCTTTGTTCAACTTTCCCTAGGACATTTGTCACTGTCATGTTTGAAAGTCGAGTCATTTAGGGTTGTCTTTGGTATAGTTTTTGGCATGGTTTCATAAGGTTTCATATACTAAGAGATCGTTTTTGCATAATTTTTGAATAAGGAGCCATGATGAATAACACAGCAAGTGCATCGAAACGGAACTCCGTGTCGACGTCATCCACAGCGTCATCTCAGTCTCAATCCTTTCGTCGGCGGTCGAAAAGGTCAAACCGCCCTGCACCATTGCAATGGTCTTCAACCTCCACGACGTCATCAGACTACAATTACACAGACACGGATTCTTTAGCTTCAGCTTCATCCCTGGCGACTTCGATTACATCTCCCTTTGCTACATCCCCGACAGCCACGAGCATAGGATTTGGCGGGGTTAGCCACACAAACAACAGTCGAAGTCCCACTAGGGCCACGGGGAGTCGTCCCACGTCACCATGCGTGAGTCCTCGAGGGAAACTGGCCTATTTGGCATCTCGCCGAAGCTCAAGGGATTCCCAAGGGACGACGAGTACAACCACGGCCACGGCGGATGCAAGTCCTGTTCATTCCCCGAGAGCTTCGTGCAAAATGAGGCAACGTAGACAGTCCAATTTTCTTGAATTACCCGGTGAGTTCCCTTGAATTGACTTTCATTTAAGATTTATGCTTTGACATGACATGATGAAACTAAATCTCATAAGAAGATTACATGCACGATTTCATCCTTTCTTCCCTTCCCCTTGTCTCCTTTTCCCTTTCACTCAACTTTCTCATGTTGCCAATACATATTTTTTTGACCAATTTCTTTCTTTTTTCATCTTTACTTTCCCTTTCTAACTTTTGTTTGCACAACTTCATTAATTTTCTGTTCCTGTTATTCGACTTCTTCTTCCCATTTCAAAAATAAATTAGTACTTCACTTTTTTTGCGACGTTCATCACAGTCGCGCATGCAGCACAACTTTCCTCAACGCACAACTCAGTGAACATCTCAACAAAAAACCAACTTCTTAACTTAATTGGATGACGAGTTTTTTTTTGTACTGCTTCTTTTCTCAATTTTAATGCTCTTTTTTATGTACTTTCTTCTGAATTCAAATTCCCAAGTCGCTCGTGTCGACGGTGTTTACAACCGAAGGTTGCATCTTGCATGGAAAAGGCTGAAACCTGTTGTGAGCACAGGGAAAGTTGAAATGGTCCATATAACAATACAACAAAAAAAAAGTAATGTTCAGTCCACGAATAGTCAGATAGAAAAATCCGGGACACATTTCCTATATTCGTGCATGATACGCTGACATAAAAACATGAGCGATTCTATAAACAAATTGACATTTCAACTGACAACTCACTCAGTCACGCTAATACTGAAGAGATAAAAAGATGCTTTATGTTGACTCACAATGCAAAGGTCACCTGTTCATGTTTTTTGGGACGTGACGTGCGTGTGTATGTTCAAGCAAATTCCTATAGATTTTGTCTCGACTTTTGGCACAAAAGCTGGAATCCCACAAAATCCCGTCACTCATGTTCCAACGTGAGATTGAAAGTGTCCAAATCCATGCTTTCCTATCAAAATGTCATTCAAAAAAGAGGATTGGAATCATTTTGTAGAGTGTTTCTACGTCGGAGAGGAACAGACAGGTTTTATGTTTAGTTTTGACGGCTTTAGTTTTGATTTTTTCGAAATTTTGGAAAGTAATGTACTTTGACATTTTAAGGTAGGTGAAAATTGAAAGTTATGTTGAAATTGATTGAAAGTAGTGTGTCTAGAAACTAGAAGGAACTGAAACTGGAGCTGGAGAATGGAGGATGTTCAAGCAAATTCCTATAGATTTTGTCTCGACTTTTGGCACAAAAGCTGGAATCCCACAAAATCCCGTCACTCATGTTCCAACGTGAGATTGAAAGTGTCCAAATCCATGGTTTCCTATCAAAATGTCATTCAAAAAAGTGGATTGGAATCATTTTGTAGAGTGTTTCTGTGTTTCTACGTCGGAGAGGAACAGACAGGTTTTATGTTTAGTTTTGACGGCTTTAGTTTTGATTTTTTCGAAATTTTGGAAAGTAATGCATTGACATTTCAACTTTAAGGTAGGACCAATCGACCAATTGATTGAAAAATTGAAATGAAACATTGAAAGTGTGTCTAGAAACTAGAAAGTAGAAACTAGTAAACTAGAAAGAACTGAAACTGGAGCTGGAGAATGGAGGGAATTACTACAGATGTAATTTGAAAATGTGCAACTAATCAAAGTCAAAGCCAAAAAAGTACAAGGTGAACTTGTGCCGAGAGCACGTTTCTAATCAAATGTACTGTATGTACCATTAACCCAGTTCAGGTACTGAGGACTATTTGTCGCCGGGAGAAAAGGAAAAAAGTCACTAATCACCCGTCCCGTGTTTTCCTGTCCCTTTCTTCGTCCTTCCGTCGTCCCCATTTCCAGGGAACATAACACTAAACATGGCCTGCTAATTAGCCTTCTTCTCCTCTCGGTTACAGTGCAAGTCATTAGTTCTTCTGACAGTTTTTGTGTTCCTTTGCTATTTCCGGAGGAGAAATAAAATGCTATATGTACCATACAGCACGATTCGTTGACTCTGGTCAAAACCATAGGAAAAGGTAGCAAACACCGAGTTTTGGTTCTGGGAACATAACACAACTTTTTACGTTGCTGGATTGCATGAGACTTTTTTTTCACGGGTAGTCGGAGTCAGTCACTCCGGTTTTCGGTTTGGTAGAAACGTGCGACAAGCATAAAAACTGACCCGGATCCTGAAAGAAAAAAACGAGAAGTAGAAAGCAAGTCGACCATGGAACCCAACCAAAGGGGAAAGCGAAAACCCAAACATCAAAAACTAGTCAAGTTTGTCTGCTTTTCACCCAAAAAGGATAGGACGGGAGAACCGTTCAATGTGCAACTTTCTGAGCACTTAAAAACTAACATTCGAGTGTGTTGACGATGAGTGAGGACTGGGATGGCTTTTTGATGCTTTTCACGTTTCCACACTGACTTTTTGGGTCTTGTAATCATTTTCGTCTCGCTTTTTTGATCCCAGAAACTTTAGGCGGGATCAAAAACTAAAAGGAGAGATGAAATGCCAAAAGAAAGTGTCATACAAACAAACTTTCGTGTCTTTTACCTGCTTTGGAAAATGAAAAAGACGAACGGGCCTAGAAGGAGAAACTGGAAGGGAAACTTTCTTTTCCAGTCGTCAGCACTATTTCAAGCTTTCTCTGTTGTCGACATGTGGAATATTCGTATATTTCATTTGACATGACGTTTTCCTGTCAGGATGGCTTATCCGAGTCAGTCACTTCGGGATGAATTCGTATTCATACGTAATGTGCTCCCATTCCTTTTTCCTGGGTCTGATAAGAGCGGAATCTCTTAGAAAGCTTACAATCCAACTCTCCGTCGGAAACGAAGTTGACATTCGGAAGGAAAAAGGAAGGAAATGGCATCTGAACCCAAAAATTCCAAGCATATTCGCACAGCTTGCCTTTGATTGAGTTGAGTCGACCGACAAAACTAAGTGAATTTTGTGGCTTGTTGAATCCAAAAGGACGTAAACTTAGAAAGCGGAACGAACTCAAAATGGATTATTACTTTTATTACTTTTGAGCTTTTCCCTATGAAATAAAAATGAATGTCAGTCCATGTTTGAAAAAAAAAGTATTCAAAATTTCAAAAGGTTGCAGATTCCAGTTTGACATCTTCGCAAAATCTTTCAAAACTAGTTGTCTACTATTTTGAAGATGTACAGAGTTTTTTGTTTTTTTGAAACAGTGTTTGAGCCGTACAATCGTCCTCGAGTTTGTAGCTTGCCTGAGGGCGGTTTCAACCTTCGTGACGATATTTATCGTCTGAGGACTTTCAGCATTACGAACAAAGGAATCGTCAACTGCGGAGATGCACTCATCCCAAGGAGATCCAGGTCGAATACATCCATGGCCTCTACGAACAGCAGGTAAGAAGGATGTCAAAAGTCATATCTGAAAAGAAATCGCATTTTGTGCAAAATTGCCAAAATGAAAGAAAGGCAGTTTCCTCTGGTTTCAAACTAATGCCAAAATACACAATTTTTTAAAAAAAACCCCATAACAGGCACAGTAATTTGAGCGGAGAAAGATCTCCTTTCGACGGTTCGTGTTGTGGGAGTTCGGCCGTGTCATCAGACGAAGAAAGTGAAGTGGAGGGAGCAGCTGGCACGTCGGCAAGTTGTCGTGAATCCGAATTGGATGGCATTGGAGGAGGTGACAAAGTAGTCAAATTCAGAGTAGTTCTATTGGGACATGCTGGTGTGGGGAAATCCGCCCTTGTGTCCCAGTTCATGACTTCAGAGTACATCAACACATACGACGTGTCACTCGGTGAGTTTGTCACTTGTCATCATCATTCTTGTCTTTCTTGTCTAAGGAAAACCATAGTATACTAAATTTTTGATCCGTGTGTCGACACAATGTTGAACATCTCTTCGAAACCTTGCATGAAATTTGCATATTATTAAGGATTACATTTTTCGTATGTTTTTCGTCCACGTTCGTGCTTTATCTCTCTTTTCATTCTCGTCTTTATATTTCATTTGGTAAATCCTGTTGAAGTCGGAGAAAACTTTGCAACTGCGACTCACAGTTTCTATTCATATGACACAAAAAAATCTCAATTCTTTTGAAATTTGGATCTTCTGATCACCTGCTGATCATGCTAAATCATCCAAAATATAAATCACCGGCAGCTGCTTCGAAGAAAAGACTTGGGATTTGCAAAAAAAACGGGGAGATCTCATAAAAAGGAGGAGAGTGAAACTCGGACTCGGAAAGGAAACTGAGGAGTGTTCTGTAATAAATCTCTTGTCTGTAGCATGTATTGAATGAAAACGAGTCTTTTCACCGGGTCTTCTTCTAATCGCCTCTCTTTTCTCATTACGACAAAAGACGCATTAAAACTTTCTCCAGTTCCTTTTAAGGTTTAGTTCTTTTACCGTGGTTTTTGTTCAGCTTACAAAGAGCTTTACAACTTCTTTAACAGGATTTCACGCGGATACACCCAACAAAGGATCCGGTGCTTATGACCTTTTCACCTCTAGACTATTAAAACTTTCAACCGTATCGATTTCCTATCCGATATCACTTGTCCACATGCACGATGCACAGTGTCATGCCTTCTAATAACAATTGACACAAGGACACTACAAAGGACGGCAAGGAGGGTAGAAAAATTCCCCGAGAAAAATATACGGGTAAAAACGTTATAGGGAAGGTCAAACGAGATGGGAAACAAGTCCCTTTGGAATGCGCAGTATTACTTGTATTACTGATACAAAGTTGTGTCCAAATTGATTTCGATGGACATGGACAGTGTTCAGCGAGTCATGTGTCAACTTGAGTTGAGTGCCTTTTGTCGTATGTCAGCTCAAAGTCAAGTGGATTGAAATTGATGCGGGTGCAACCTTTGTTTAAGTGACAGACTGACCGACACGCCCGAAAATTCTGGACCATGATATTCCATCTTATGGGAAAGATCATATACTTGCCTTGATCTCGTTTTCATAGTGTCCTGGATAAAAAAAAGCTATATTTCATGGAAAATTGGACAGACATGGAACTTGTCATAGGACACCGAGCGTCTAGACAGCAAATTGATATAAAGTGGACACTGCATTACATTTATTACATTCTTTTGTCCATGTTATCTATTAGATGATGAATTTGGGGAACGAACTGTCTCCGTGTTGCTGGAAGAAAGAGAGTCGGAACTCGTCTTCATTGATCATCCCACCTGTGAAATGTCTGTAAGTTGATGTGTGTTGTTTGTCCTTTCTCCTATCTGCGTAGGTTCAACTTTCTTTTCGTTCGCGTGCATCAAAGTCATTTTGCAATTATTGGCGATCAGTCAAGTGTGTGTTCGTGCGCTGAAACTTTTTTTTTCTCTTTGCTAAAACGTGGATGAGTCACGTCATTATTTTCCATGATCAGGCGATCTTTCTCTCCTCTTCATCTTCCAAGAATTTTCCCACTTTCTCATGCCTAAATGCCCAACTCGATTTTCTTTATGAAATTCGCAACATCAACTTGGATGAGTTAATAAGTCAAAGTTTGCACAAGTGGGCAGTGCCAGTCGCAAACACACACTTTCCCTACCGCCGCACTATTCGTTACCCGGGTTGGATCTCATTTCGCTAATGTGTTTGCATTCCGAGTCGACTCGCACACTCGACTCAATCCGTCAAAAAAGGAGACACGTTTCATTATATTTTTATATATAGCAAATAAAATGAGTCATGTTCCTTTACGTGTGAATCACCTCACATCGATTGAAATTTTTGAAATGCAATTAGCCATCCTTACAATCAATTTTTTGGGTTGAAAAGAAAAATGTACGGATTTTTTTTAGTTTAAAAACTAAAAAGCCAAAGGTCACCCACGCTTTCATAATTTTCGCCTACACATTTCCCTTTTGACTTTGGGATGACGTTCGTTTTCTTTTTTACATGTCCCATGTCAGCTCAATTTTGAATTTCGACAAGATGAAAAGCGCTTGCAGAATCCTCAAATCACATTATCAGAATCAGTTTCGTACAAAAAGATTGCTGGGGAAAGTCCAGTATATTCTGTACTTTAGCTTGGAGCAAAAGCCATTTTTGAAATTGATGTATAAGCCCAAACCAAGTCGAGCCGCGAGCAAGTACAAAATCTAATTTCCTATTTGCCATTTGGACAATCCGATTTTTGAGGAAAATCCTATTTTCCTGTTCCTTGTTTTCTTTGAATGAATTTGCATGGAAATTGTATCATTTCCTTTTTATCGTTGTTATTTTTGTCTCATCCAGGTTGAGAACAGTTTGTCCACGTATGAGCCACATGCCTGCATTGTCGTGTACTCCGTGACGGACAAGTCGAGTTTCCAGGTCGTGTCGGATATTCTTCGCTACCTTTGGCAGGAAGGAATCACTCAAGACAAGTCTGTCATACTCGTTGGCAACAAATGCGATCTGGCTAGGGCAAGAGTCATCTCAACACAAGGTTCGATTAATGTCTATACTTGTCGACTATATTCAAAATGTACTTTAACCTCTCATTTCGGTACCGGCAACGCTAGTTCACTGAATTCGTTAACTTTTACAGAAGGGAAGTCGTTGGCATCAGCTCACGACTGCAAATTCATCGAGACATCCAGTGGAATTCAGCATAATGTCGACGAGCTTCTTGTCGGGGTACTCAAACAGTGTCGTTTGAGACATGAGGCCACGAAACAGCATAAACGTCGACAACGACGAAAATCCAAATCCAAAGCTTCGTCGTCACCTTCGTCTCATAAAATGACCAAGAACAAATTTGGGTCACGAACTTCATTGTCATTGCACTTGGCTAAAGAAATCCTTGGGAAATTGTGTCTTCACAATTCCAAGTCGAAATCTTGTGAAAATCTCCATGTTCTTTGAACGCTTTGAGTCGGAGTCACAACAAACAATGTACTTTAAAATGTTTTAAGAAATCCTAAAATTCAATTTCAAAATCATTACAATTTAAAATGCAAAAAAAATGTTGCAAGCTAAGTTACAATGCGAATTGCGACTGACTTCACGTTGACATTTCAGAATAAGTACCTAATTCACACTTTGCATTCCGTAGGATCATTTGCGATCATCATTAGCACACTTGATGACCAACACATTTTCAATCTTTATCTCATGTAATTAGTAATTGGTTTCATAAATTACATAAAACTAAACTAAATATGACTTTGGGACCTGCTCAGTCCACAAAACCTTTGGAAACTACATTTACTCGAAACATTCGAAAGTTCCAATCTAATATGGAAATATAAAATTTAAAATAGGAAACATAAAAAATCAAAATGTTAAATGGTGCTAAACTGGAGAAATTCCATGAAAAAGCCATAAAAGTTAAGAGATTGAAATTGAAATTCCTTGTAATAAAAATTCATTTGGTAAATATTTGTTTTCATTTTTAATGACATTTGCACGTTTTTTTTGAATTGCATATTGCATCCATTTTTATGTTTAGGACAGTCAAAATTCACAAGCGACAACTGCTTTCTGGAGAATTTATGATTTTTTCGTCTCCTCGAATGTAATTCATGTTGATTTCTTGCTGATTCGGCTGGTCACAAGTTGCAGAATCATTTTCAGTCTTCGATTTCTTTCGGATAAGCGGATGCAAGTATTCTGAATCCCGGGGGCATTTTGAGGTGCATTCTGGAAAAAGACATATTTAAAATGACAGGGATAGTAGAAAATTGAAAAGCATGACGTCACGACATGAGTCTTTGTACCTTTTGTAATGAGACTGACGATGACCCCGATGATAATTGCAAGAACCCCGCCGATCAGAGGGTACAACAAGTATGAAACCGTGTACAATTTGTCAGGCCATGGACTTTTGAAAATACAATAAAATAACTTTAAAGTATACAACGCCGGAGCAATCTATTTAAATTAGTATTTCGAGGTTCACCAACACTTCTGAATCAAGAGTGGCGGTAGAATTGCTCATCATCATTGACATGTTCATGGAATCCGGACAACCGTCAATTGTTAAAGGGAGCTTTGGTTGAAATGTGTACGTTTTCTGGAGGTCAATCGCCCGGAATGTCAGATAACCCATGGCACTTAGGGAAGTCACCGTTCCAATAAAGGCACCCTACCAAAATTCATTAAAAGAATGTAAATTGTAAAAGTCAACTCGATATCGCAACGAATGACCTTTGACATTCAAAATTGAACTCACAAACTTATTGACAAATGGCATAAACACTCCCATAACGAATACCGAGCCTTGGACACCGGCAAACGTTCCAATCACGGTGATGGCAGCTTGGAAGATTGTCCCGAGGTTTTCTGCTACCATTGCCAGTAGAACGATGACGATCCCGAAGAAAATGGCTGTGAATGACATTTTAATTAATTAATTTACAACTCGAATTACAGATTATTAGACCATTAGGTAAATTAGAAAATGACATTTACAAACGACTTTGTAGGTTCGGGTTTTTCCCAAATCACCCATCGTTCGAAACCAAGGAGCTTTCCCAAGAAAGTCATCCCAAGTGACGGCTGCCAATGAATTCAAAGTCGATGAAATTGTACTGAATGAAATTCAAATTCAATCAAAATAATTCCTCGGAATTTCTCAAAGATTTATGAACTCACCTTTTCTATAAAATAATCAAAGTAAACTAAAGCCGAAAAAGACTAACCTGAGGACAGCGCTAAAAATGACAGAAACAAAAAGTCCCATCATCCCTGGAATGAAACCGAGTTCCTTCACAACGAAGAATGGGACGATTTGATCCGTCTTTTTTATCTGACCTGACAAAACCGGGTCACATTCGGAATAAGCTGCGTAAATGACGATTCCAGTCAGAATTACGAGACCAATTGTCACAGTGCCGAACACATAGCTCAGAATCATTGATCTGCAATCAAATCGTTTTAAACATATCAATTGTATCATGTATTGATTGCGCAATTTAATTGATTAGTTTATGACTGATGCTCACTTGACTGCCAATTTGAAAGATGGTAAGCTGCAATAGCGTTGAACAATGGGTTGATGAGTCCCGATTAAACAAATGGCAGAGAACCCATTTCCCAGCCAAATATTGAGGGTATTGTGCCGCATGAATGGATCCACAGTTGTACTTTTTAGAACAAGCACATTTTACGATCACCGAGTATATTTGAATAGTTTCAAAAAATATTGAACTCACTCAACAAGCTCCAGTCTGCCATTATCCTTCGCAACTTTGAAAGCTTCAGTAACTCCTCCCGCGGAAATGAAACCTTTGACCACAATTGCTGACATTCCTACAATGATCATGACGAATTGAAATGCGTCCGTCCAGACAACGGCTCGTATTCCACCCTGACAAGTGACAAGTCATTGGCTTGATGTTCAGCTTTGTATGCAAATCATTATGAAAGTGTAAGTGGACGTGATTACGCACAATAGAAGTGTAAACAGTTCCGCAAATGGCAATGCCTACGAGGGAAATCCATTTTGGAATCCCAACCATTGTTTCCAAAGCTATGGAAGGAGCATACAAGACAATTCCACTTATGGACAGCAACTGGAGAATGAAAATACTGGAGCCCATCCAGCGGACGACGACCGAGTCGAAACGTAGTTCCAAATACTAAAAAAAGTGCATGTCAAAATGTCAAGCCATACATTACTGATTTTGATTTTTTTGATTCGTTCGTATTGGAATTTCAGAAATTCCAATAATATAATTGACTTAATTGACCTTGTACGCGCTCGTCAACTTGAGTTTGTACAACACGGACACGAACAAGTAAATGGACAAAGGGTACGCCACAAGACCAAGAATTGTCATCATAAAGACCTGAGTCCCGAAATTGTAAACTTCTGCGGGGTAACCTGCAAAAAAACCCAGTACAGCTTAAAATCTTAAAGATTTTGAACTCATTTGACTTAAATTGCATTAAATTGCATGTTTAACCTAAAATTGTAATGGCTGACAAATACGACACCAAAAGTGACGCTGCAACAGGAACAGCGCCCATTTTTCGTCCACCGACCAGAAGGTCATCGTTGGTTTGTTGTTGGTTTCTATTTTGGCAAAATGCAAAATACAATCCAATGAACAATGAAAATGCTAATGTGCCGGCCACAACGAGAAAATCCACTACTCCCAAATAATTGGTTCCAAACACGTCTTTAATCAAGTTATTTGTTTGATTCAAACTATCCATTTTGGTTAATTAGATGATAATCTAAAGCTACACAGATTGGAGCTTAACTACAAAACTGTCACTTTGGAAAGTGCAGTTCGGATTTACACACAAGACACAGTTGCGAGGTTGCGATTGCGACGAATGTACAACAGATGAACAGTTTTTGCACATTGAATCACTGCTGACTTCTACTTTCTCATTAAGAGGCCTAAGAGCATTACAAAGCAACAACGTCACAACAGCAAACAATTAAAAGAAATAGTGTCCGACAACAGCACTCATTCTATTTTTTATCTGTGTTCATGTTCATTTGACTTGGCGAACAAGAACAGGTTAGACTTGTCGCAACTCACAAGTCGCAATTGTGGCTTGCAACCGGTGATGCGATGTGACTTGAATGAAGGGATGATGAGGAATACACAATAACACAATGTCAAATGCAGAACAATGCCAATGCTAATGCAAATGTAAAAATAACATTTTCCAACGTGTATACTCATCTGTATTGTTGATTGTTGCTTAGTATACTCGCTTGTCATTCGACTCTTTTGACTTCTTTTGTTGTAGCTTTTTGTTTCCTGAACAAACTCCGACTTAGAACAAAACAC
>JABASF010001635.1:0-20332 GCA_019776145.1 Harlomillsia oculata
CCAAATGTTACTTTTTATACTTTATTTTGTTATGCTTTGCTGAATAAGGTACAGCAGAAAAATTATTAAGATTGCTATATTAATCATTAATTTGTGTAGTTATGTACGGTATTAGAATTAATAGTGGGCATGGGAAAGTTCTCCAGCTAAAAGTTCCAATGTATGGAAATTCTGTGATTGAAACAAGAAAATTTATAAATGGAGAAAGCATGAGAGTATATATTTAAGAAGCTTAAGCGTGAAACAAAAAAAATTCCACTCAAATTCTACGTTGTAGACGTAGTAAATGCTTTGAACTTGCAGCGTCGAAGCTTCAGTCTTCGTTTTACTGCTGGCCTAAGCGCACGGGGCAATTTGTACTCCTGGCTTTATGCTTCCAACGTGAAACAAACTGATCGTTCTCGTTGTGATTTCCCATTCTATCTCGTATTTGGTGCACCCAAGGATACACGTTACGTTTTTCAGATTATATAAATGAAAAGTGAATAATTCCAATAGTATTAAAAAAACTAGTAGTTTTGATTTATCAGTTACTATTTTAGTTAAGCTACACTAAAAAATGTATCAGTGAAGTTACATTAGAACATATTGCCTTCTAAAAAGGGTACTAATCAATGTACATTTTAACGCAAGTTAATTATAGTATGAAGTGTCCTATATGAAACACGTACTAGAAAATGATAGCCACAGTCTTGGGATCTATATTGGCAAACGTTGTCTACACTAGACTGTCAACTCACAATACTAATTATTCAGAACACTGAATGGATTACGAAATGAAATAGAACAGCTTGTGTGAGTGCCGAATTGGTGGACGTGACAAACGTGTTTGCGGATTACGCTCTTTACTGGAATTGTTTAGTGCTTCTCTGTGTATTCAAGTAAAAAGTTAGTCAACATTGGGAACATTCACGTTCTAAACATGTTAAGTAAGAAGAAAAAGAAGTTCTCTGGCTCCTGATATTGTGGAAATGATGACTGTGGTTTTAGGAAGAATTTTGTCTTATTCTGTGTCTGAGCCAAATGTTACGGCCAGAAATAGGGAAGCAAAGCTCAGCCACGTAGGACGTACACTTAGTTCCAGTGACATGTTTCCTCATTTACATATGGTTTCACCGTTTCACTGAGAACTGAGACTGAGAGTATTAATTTTCTGGTACAATCTTCTGCTTTTTCACCTGAAACTCCAGTCAACGGTCCATCGCTATCATCTAAGTCTTGCAGCTACAACTATACTTATGTAATCCCAATCCATAGTAGATATCTTTTCTATGGAAATTGCTGAATTCCCCGACAATTGTGCTTTATTTCAAACGATCTTTTTTAATATGAACTTACATTTTTCATTGAGCTGTCATAGACTCCTATAGTCTCGTCAACTTTGCATAGTAAGCTGCACATTGTGGTAGGCAATTTCCACAAAAACTACAGTGCGGATTCTTACTGGCTGTTTTGCTACAATGAGCTTCAATGTCCTGCAATTCCAAACAAAAGTGTTTGTTGGAGCACTGTCGCTTTCTTCATCAAAAAATAAAGTGATAACGTCGACGATAGTCATATTTCAAACATCTGTTTTTGCACTATTAAAGCATAACTGAATTGAGTCCCGAATCTGAACGTTCTTTTATGCTATTTCTCAACTGCCCATATTGTGCATTTTTAAGTTGGTTCAATTTCTAATAAGCCATTACAGTATTATATTATTGCACATTTCCAACTACGTAATCCGCAAACACGTTTGTCACGTCCACCAATTCGGCACTCACACAAGCTGTTCTATTTCATTTCGTAATCCATTACAGTATTATATTATTGCACATTTCCAACTGCAGGACCCTTAGGGTAGTTTTTGTAATTGTGATTGTTCTTCTCTATATCTATATATCTCCCGATTTCCGATATTTACATGAATTGTCATAGTCCATGGAACCTAGAATGAGTAAGTGTTGACAAACAAGCACGAAATGTCGTCCTTCAACAATAACTTGTATTTCGTTAGTAATATAAAAAACCGCTCCATAAATCACACAACTTTCAGTAGGACCGATTGTTCTCCTCGGAGAATCCTCCAACCTGTTTACATGTAGGATAATAATTACAACTGTTCAGAATGGCGTTCGCGTTTGTTTCTCCTGTGATGTTTTCTGAAGACGAGGAGAATGAAAATGACAACAGTTCAGAGACAGCGACCACCGTCACCGAATGTGGCCAAAATCATATCACAGCTCATGGATTCCCAGAAATCAAAACGAAGAGCATCGAGATGACTCTCATCCCCCTTGTTCAACAGGTTAGCCTCAAAAGATAAACTGATCTAGTTGGAAGTATAGAAGTTTTCTATTTTTTACTATGCCTTATTCAAATTCTTAAATAATACCGTATTAAAAAGGAGTTAAATAATACCTAGGACTACCTCTGCCTAGTGCAACGTACCGTTTTGCTTGTAGAAATATTTTCAAAGAAAAACTAATTGATTTTGTGTTTCGGTTCATCCACAAGGCAGTTTTGCCGGTTTTTGCATTTTGAATTTTTTTTAAACGCAAAAAGGAGCTTCGAGAGTCCGGAAGTCCGATTTAAGTCAGATTTCTTTTCGTTTCCTCTTCCTGACAGGTTCCAATTATCCTTTTCGAAACACAGGTAGTAGTCGTAACTCTCGTGTTCGCATTTGCCTCATGGATTTTCCTATATTTTTCCTTGTAGAATAGTATAGCTACCAAAAAACCTCAGTGAAGTCATTGTGTGTGTACACACCTTTGTATTAGCACAAAAGAATCCTGTCCCCCGGTTTATATTTCTACCTCTTTGCATTTGTCATGATCACTAATACAGTTTAACAGCCTTTAAAATGATGCTTACCGACACCTAAATGTCATTCATTCGTAAAGAAAAGTAATATTATTTTTCCATTTATTAAATGCCGTGCAAATTTTAAGCAAAAGCGGTGAAGTAAATACAAAGATTTGTTTGTCTAACACAGTTAAATTCAGTTCGAATTTTATTTTATGTACTACAATTATCATTTGATTTATCTAATCACGTAACTTTTATTGAAAGGTTTAATTTTTCGCAGTGTATACTAAGCCATTGTATTCAACGAATGATTACATTACCATAATCACATATTCAACTATCATAATCAGAAGTTATCTAGAAAGAAAAACAACGGTATAATGTATGCAGTCAAACTACTGTAAATCTAATACAATTTAGGACAGATGGATATTCATATTATTTGTCACGACACGACTAAGAAATAGATAAAAAGAAAGTATGAATGGCCGACTTGGAAAGAACAGAAGTCTATTTCTCTAGGTCCGAATTTAATTACTGGTACGGTTATTGCACATGCTGAGGGTGAAAGGAATATGACATAAGTGAGAGAACATGGATCAAATCAATTGTTCACATTTAGCTAATGCAAATTGAGATTGACTGCTCGCCTTTGCGTTGTCTTGAGATGCTTCTGCTCGCATGACATAAGATGTATTCCAACTCAGAGAATAAATGAGCACAGCGACAGCTCTGCATAAGGAACGGACCTTCTTTGTTCCATAGATTGTAAATGGCCAGTAAAAGACACTGCCGGTCACCTGAAGTATTCCCAACGCTTCCATAACTGATAAATTTTTAACAAAATATTTATAGAAGATGAAAAAGGCATTTTAAAGCGGCATAGAATTACAACTGCTTTACTTTCAAATACCTTCACTAGTTTCTAAATTGCAGTTTCTGCAATTTTAGGTAAATGGAGCAAAAAAAATAGTGAGCACCAGGGGATCCACTTCCTCTTAGCACGTAAACTCTCCAGATTTCAAGCAATTAGGAATGTGATTAATAGATTATTTCATAAGCTAATTGATTCGAATCTACATAAGTGAGCCGTTGAACATTCTTGATCGCAATTCGCAATACATAGATATAAAAGGGTGCTGCTAATGTACTATTTTGCATGCCAGATTCTCATGCATTGTATTCATGATTCACAAACTCTCCAACATACCGTACCAACCGTAATTTACTTCATACAAATAATAACACAAATGGACACGCAAATAACGGTTTCAGCAAGATCGCTTCCTTTCCTTTCACTTTGCTTCTTTGCATTATGCCCCGAGAAATACTCAGCAGGGAAAGGATGCCGTGATGCAGCCTAGGACCCGTGTACATATAACAATGTAATATATTAATAAATATTAATATAAACTAACGTGAAATGTACATACAAAATTAGTGATAAGCGATTTTTAGGAAAAGACATATATGGCTCGATACTTTTGGATTTCGAGAGTCGGAATTGTCAGCAATAAGCCATAAGCCAGAGAAATAATTCAACGACGACAACGGTGGTGAAAGTGAAAGTGAAAGAACTGAACCACGTGTATACAGAAGAATTTTTCAGCTGTGTTGCGTAGCTGCAGAGTGAAAGCAATAGATGTCCTTAAGGGTTTCCTTTTTGTGGTCTTGTTTGGATCGTTGATAAGAATTTTCTATTGGTTTTTTACATTCGCTAATAATTTAAGTACGAAGCACAAAGAAAAAGGATAGTATTACATTATTCCAGTTGACGACACAAGCACCCTTTCAGGTGAGTAAAAAATATCGTAATTAAAGCAAACTCATGATGACTAAGATATGATACTTGAAGATTTCTGGATAACTTATGTATCCCATGAAGATATCTTCTTTTTAGCCACGACGTTGTGAAAAACTTGTTGAATGGCTACAAATTTGAGCACACTGTGAATTGTATCACCTAAAGGAAATCATTTGCTTTGCAACAAAATCTATAACGACTTCCGTCGGTTCTAAAAATACACGTTCCGTTTTGATTTTGAATATCTAAATCTTCCGGCTGAAGCAAACAAACTGAAAGTGGGAAAAAGAATGATTAAAATGAACACATTTTAAACGGAAAAACATTTTCCGAGTTGTTTGGTGCTGCGGTTTATCAATAATTAAAAAAATCTGACTTTCAAAGACCATCTTGTGATTTGTAACTTTTACATACGCTTGTGCTAGAATCACTCCTTTTGTTTTCTACACGCTTTTTTGTGTACCGTCGTCAGCTAAGGACACATCTACCCTTACATTTTTTCTTTAGCGACGAAAATGAGACCATAATTTATGGTATGTTTTGATGCTATTATCTTCAACACGGACTTCCGTTTCGCTTTTTCTACCACAGCGTTAAGTGTTTTCATCACAAACCGTAGCAGAGAAAAACCGGGAAGTCGGGACGCTGTGGAGTTAAAAGATCCGTTTCGCTATAAGTATTCAGTCAACATGAAAAAGGAGAGAAATAATGGAATACTTCATTATGAGAGGAATGAATATTATTCAGACAAAAAGACGAGACATCTCGTGAGCCGTAAATTTTCGTGGCCAAACGACAGGAATTGTTTTGGTGAAAATGCACAGTTCGGGCGAGAAGTCTAAAAGATGCTGTTTTTTCCTGTAAATGAATTGGTCTTGATTAGGTTCATATGAGCAACGTGTCTAACTAGTGTATCTACGTAGTCAAGATCAGCTTCGGTTGTGGCATTTATACATTGTCGCGCTTGAGGCTTTCTACGCTATGCCCCCGTTTTTGTCTTGCAAATCTATAAATGGCTCCGAACTAAGGAGCTAAAGGATTGAGCAACGCACCGCGGATGGAAATAGTTGCACGGTGCAGATTTCTCCCACAGAAGAAGTAGACTACAGACCGTAGATTCGGCACACGGAATACAGAGTACCATATGAAGTCCGTAAGTAAACCTTGGCTCTCCTAAGATTCTCAACTCGTGTGCTCGTGTTTGCTCCGATTTTAAGGCAAACTTTTTGGGTCGTGCGTAAACATGTGCGTCAGCTCTACAAGGCGGTTCGACGTCATGCACACTTTTGGGACGAGTGGGGAATATTAGACGAGGTTAGCTCAGTTAAGTCTACCAAATTTTGACTCTGGCTACCGTATTCACTCGTTGCTCATGTTGGTGTTCCTGTTTGGTAGTTGTTCATGCCGCTATTCTAAACCCGAAGCGCTTTTGGCTCCGTATCTTGGTCAGTGCAACGAATCTAGCATGTCATGTCTTGCAAACCGTACGGCTAAAAAAGCTATGTACAAAACCTCCAAGCATTCCAAATTCAATTATTCTAATCTATTCCATGCTCTTTGATGGTTGTAAAACGACTTTGTTTTGTATATTTGGTGCTAGCTTCATTAAAATAAATAAGTGGTCATATTTCTCCTCTTGGGTTCAGACTTACTCCGTGACTTTACTCAAGGACTCCACAGCTTTTTGTTTTACCCGTACACTTTAATACTCTTCACTTTTTGCATATTATCCATTCGAACATTTAAAACACAAAGAAACTACCAGTAAATTATGCAACATAGTAATGTGTACTGCATTCGTCCGACAGCTTTTCAATTTCAATAAAATTCGATTTATTTTCATTACGCTGTTTTCATTACTAAGTATGATTCTTCCACCGCCATACTTCGCAACTTCTGACTTATAATATTAATAAATAAATAGTACAGTTCGACTATTGTACTATTGTAAAAATACCACGTTCGCGACTACGTTTCTGTTTTGGCATCCTTTTTGCTCTTTGTCTTCATCCTTGCAAAATTACGCAGATCATTTGTCATATTCGTCTTTAAACAGAATGCAAAATCCATTCCGCGAATCGGAGCTGCGGTTGATCAATATACCTAGTTGAAGTGATGGCAGACGAAGGAGAAAACACTCAGATGCCCCTCCTGCAGTACACTCCCAATTGAAAGTTTGCATAGCTTGTTTCTTTCACTTTCACGTTGACTTACGCTAAGCATGGGTCATAATGAGGAAATAGTGGTGGTAAAAACGGAAACAGTGGAAGAAAAGAAAAGTCTAAGTTTATTTTACCTTATACTAAAACAATGGTGTTGCTTGACTGGTTTTGATGGTCTGTAGGTCTATAGGGGACTCGTATCGATCCTTGCTTTGGACTTTCCCTGCTGCTCATCGAGTAAGTGAGAGATAGAGAAAGAGGCAGTCGCATTTCACATGGGCACACGGCGGAACTCATCTCATCTTGCCCACTTGAAAGGCGAGTCGTCGCCTGGCTCCGAAAGCCTACGACGACTCCCGCCGTCACACAGCCCGAAAGAAAAGAGCCCAGTCATGAGCGAAAGACAGGGCAACTGCCTACCTTCCTCTACAAACCCGGGACTGTCGACCCGAACTGAACTTAGTCCTCGTCTTGCTCCTCCACGACGAGCACCTTGCTGGCCCTGTCCCACACCCACACGGTTAAACTTGGTTGCATTGGACACTTACAGTACACAACAAGTCATTCGCAGTTCCTGTCTTCACGACACGATAAACGTGCTATATGCTTACGGATTAGTACCCGAACAACGCAATCCCACGTGGCAGACACCGAGAGTAAAGATGGACTCAGTGAAAGTGAGAGTGAGCTAGGAATTAGGTTGAGAGCCAGAGTGATACTTAAGGACAAGCTCAAGTGCACTTGTGTACAAACAGAAGTATACTCATCAAGGTCCTAATTAATCTTCCGGTATTCACGCTTACATTCCTAATGAAACTGAGAAAGTGGTCAGCAGTGTTTTAAGTTGCCGCACAATTGCCACACTGCTTTACAAAATACATAAATAATATTGGTACCAAACACTGAAAATGAACAAGGCAGTAGTTTCTTCCTTTTCCAAGTAGTTGGAATTTACTGTTTCTTCTGGTCAAGCTCTCACAAAAGAGACTAAATAAGCGAGACTTTAGAAAACTACGTGCATTCGACTATCATTAGACGGTGATCGATCCTTGCTGTATCCGTGAGTATGTGTAAGCAAATTTTCCGCTATTCTCACGGCATAGGAAAGAATTTCGTTGCAACACTTCCGTAATTTCAAACGAGCAAGATGTTCAATCTGTGAATAGCATTTATCGCCTAAGAATGTCAATATTTTAAAAAAACATACAATTGTGCTGTCGACGAAACAGAAAAAATTCGGGCAGAATCGAGGTTATTAATCTCCTGTCCAAAGGTGAAGCAACAAACGGGACTGGACGTATTGAAACTCGAATTGGTTCTTAAAGAAGTCAGTGAGCACGGAGCGGTGCAAATCACTTGGGAGAAGACAACGCTCTCTCTTCTTTGGAAATGCTTACCAGTTAAAGTCAACCTGAGATACAAAAAAACAAAACGCAATCCTCTCCGAGATAATAATATCGGTTGGGTCCGTGGGGACTCCGCTGGAAACCCACTCACTCGCTACCACTACTACGCACTATCATCATCATCATACATACAATACAATACTATTTCCTTGTCGGACGCAGGCTGTCTGTTACTACTGTAGTAAGACAAACCGAAAGAGAATAACTAACGCCACGAAATATCATCCTTGGAAAAAGAAAAACTATTTCTTTAGGATTTGGTTTGTCAGTTATTGTGACACTTGTGGGCTTTCGTTTACATCATCAATTTCGGCTGTAGTACATATACCATCAGGCTAGAGTTGCGAGCTCTCGTCTCTTTACTACATACTCGTCGAGAGGATTGACTATCGACCACATGTTGTACCTTTTCGCGTAGCCAGTGAAACTGAGTCAACTGGAACTTTGGCTGTCCATGATCAATAGACAGATCATCTTTAACTTTCACAATACTGCTCAAAATTCCGCTGCTGTTTCCAAAGATAAAATTATATAATTCCCCTCCAGAAAACTAACTGATGCACCTGCAATCACAGTAGGGGTTGCCACGAAACAATTTCTCAAAAAACAGTAGCGATTTTTCATTCATGTAGTACAGGTATTACGACAATTGACAACGTTGTAACTGTTACTTAAAAATACATAAGTAATGCGTATAAACTCATAAAGTATTATCATAAATTTGTGAAATGAGAGACTGAAGTTTGCTACACTTGCCATTTACCGTTGGAAAGACAAGGCGAGATGTATTTCCGTGGAGACCGGAAATAATATTAGGCAACAAAAATCAAGGAAGAAAATTCAACGAACACATAATGCAGTTTTTTACTTCCAGGTTGGTGCTTCAATTTGAATTAATACTACACATAAGAATGCCCAACCTACTTTATTGTGATACTAATAAAATAATTACGATGGTTCAATCAAACCGATAACTCTGCAAAACCGCTGGCACTACGAGAACGAAGAGCGTTTGGGTGGATACGATGAGCACGTAATAAAAGTACCTAATACAAGACGTACCTCTGCACCAAAATTCACATGATCACATTTGACCGGCCTCTAATCGCCAAATAATATGCTTTCCTAACAAGAGGAACTACTAAAAAATACGAACAAATTATAAAAACAGACAATACTCATAGTGGATCACAGTTTCCCCATCGTCATCGAACCACTGGACATCGTTTGGTGGCAAGTGACATCATATTTAGGTGACTTGGCTCGTCTCTTACAAAAACTGTAGATTAATGAGGATGACAACCCCCTCAGACAAGCACAACCAGGTAATTTACTAATATTTAATCTCTATTCAAGACTTTTAGATGTTTCCTCGGGTATGAGCCAGTAGTTCCCTAATACAAATGCAACTGAATTAGCTTATCTTAGGAAGTCATGTTTGCACTTCCTGATCGTAAAAGTAACTAATACGTCCTTTCAACATAAACATGCTGTATACGCGTATCCCATACCACCACTAAATCTAATGGTACTACTTACAAGTATTAGATGCTTTATTAAGATTCCTTGTTATATACATTAAAACAACGTGTCGATTTTACTGGTTTAGATTCAGAGGATATTGCTGTTATATAAAGTATGATCGTAATTCGTGAAAGAGTAACGTACTTGGGCTTATAAATGAAATAAGGATTCGATATTTTTTGAACAGAATACAGCAAAGTTTAAGTGATGTTTGTAACGGAGAACCCGTGTTGACAATACAAACATCCAGCTTATTTATACGTCATAGCTCATAGGCTAATTGGTGTCTATTTAGTAAGAGCCACGTCTCCTTTTCAGAAAACTGATGAGAGGAGAGCCGTCCTCATGAGTGCTGGAAGGGAAAACTGAATTGTTCGTGGCAGCTTGTTGGCAGCTGCCTCTCATCCTCTCCCTTGAAGAGACTTTCATTCTTTTTCTTTTCAACAACTTCCTCATAATGATATTTTGGACTTTCACTTTGTCAGGAGGGTCATTCTTTTCCATTCATTTCCCCAACATTTGACAGGTTTCGGTTTTGAGATATAAAATGTTTAATGCGCACGTAAAAGGTAATATGCTTTCCAGTATAAATTATTATCATACCGTCAGCAATAAGCAGCACAACCCGAAAAGAAATGTTCCTTCATAAAAGAACGTGCAAACTGTACATTCGTACAGACATACGGCCATCGTTGCTGACGTTTATCTTTTGGTTCACCCTGGCTTCAATGAAGCAACAATTCAATAAGTTCACAAGAATTCACAATTCAGTAACAATTCACAAGAACAAAGTTCACTAGCCCTAATTTCTAAATCCTTTCTGTTCATTCATTACACTTGCATGAAACAAAAAATCTTCACAATCTTTCACTTTTGGTTTTGGTTGGCACCGTTCCCATGAACAACACATTGGCGTGGCACCGGTTCATACCGGTGTATTTTTGGTCTCCAACATTCAGGTTCAGTATATCGTGACGGGTCAGGCAAAAGTTCGGTCTTCAATAGTCGACAGTTTTATTCAACAGATACTGCATATAATAAGCAATTTTCACATACTATTAATATTGGTTATACCTAATATATGTAATTTGACAAGAAGGAAATCAAACTGTGTACAAAACAATTGATTCAATGGATGCATTACAAGCTCGATAGCAGCAATTATATGTGTCATTATTTGTCCGACTCAACTGGAAATACCGTGAGATTTTCAAAAAGTTAAAATTTATATTTTATAACAAACACGTAAAATAGAAAATTGCATTGGAAAGTATTAAAGCTGCAAACCGCAATATAATATTTTAACTGTTTTGATTCGACATACGTGGATAATAGAAAATTAATTTACAACCTTGAACTATTTATTTTAAATTAGGCGAAAACATTGTGATGAAGAATTTACTGAATTGTTATGTTGAACGACGGAACTTCATTTATGCTACGTTCTTCATTGTCACAAATATAATTGACTGCGTTATTAGAATTTATGTCTTTTTTGAAATTGCACCGCCGTCTGTATCAGTAGTCACAAAATCTCCATGGACTTCGTAGTCCGTAAACATTTTTAAAAATCCCCTGTGGTAGCCGGTATTTGGTAGACACGGAATATTTTGACCCTTTGGTATTCGTCAACCGGTGTGAATATACCAGTGCCGATGTTTGCACATTCAAGAATTCCCATTCATTCGGTTTCATTACTCCATTGTACGCTTGCACCATTGAAGATTGAACCCCTTTTCTTCAGTGCGTGTATATGTATATACAAGTTGTAGTGAGTCCGACGACTTCATTAAAGGGGCACTATGAGACATTGTGCAATACTTCCTTCAATTGGGTAAAATCATGCAAAAAGCAGCACGTTTTAGCCGATGGACTCCTTCCTTACACATTATATCGTACTCTGCTGCACAGAACCTTCAAATCAATTGTGCTGAATAAAGAAAGAAATCCTTGCAGGTCTCGAAGACAGTTAATTCTTAAATGTTTTGATTGTATTGAGAACATGCTTGTGAAACTTTCTATAAATTCTTTCGTCGATTGCTGGAAGATCAAAAGGTTAATTAATTTTTCAATATTAGCTCAACTGGAAAATGATTTCTTCAGTAACTGTTCAGCGGTTTTTCCGCTTTGAAATTCCAGCCCTGTCAGTCCCACTATTTCGGGAGTCAATAAGCTGAAAATGAGATACAATTTCAGTTACTTTTAAGGGTCTAAGCAACTAATCAATTTTTTTTAAACAAGCCATGAGATAAATATAATTATAATGTTCAAGTTCAAAACTGAGCCTGAAAATTAGTTTGGAGAGTCAAAGTCAAAGGCCAAAGGCGAATTTAGCTGCTCAAGACGAACTGAGCAACTGAGTTGCTCAGGTTTAAGGTTCAAATTACTTTAGGAGAAATTGGACACGCCATGCAGCCATGCTGCACATTTTACAAAAGCCATGTACCCTTTCTTCAATCTTCTAACTGCCAACAATTTTTACTGCTATTTGAGCTCAATAGCTTTAATGGTCGCATTTACAGTCTATGTAAAAACTACGTTTTATCTAAGGCTGCAACACAACAGTTGATAATAAATATACCAAACAGATGGACTCATCGTTTCTTCGTAATATGAGTTTTTCTGGATCTTTTACACTTTGCAATTACACACATAAAAAATGTCATGTTGTAATTATACTATTTTGTAGTACCCAAGCTTTTGCAATGGAAATGCCTAAAATGGAAACAGGACTTTCTTCTATTCCAGCTTCGCGTCATCAACCTTCTTCCCAGAAAACTTTCCCAAAGGACGAAAAAAGTAGACCAAAAGCCTTGACATTCGAAATGTCTCGCCAGCTGTGGAAGGTCAAACCATTACACAAAAATTCCAATATTTGATTCCATTTTCGGGTAACGTTAGGACAATGGAGATTGCATTGGGGGCACAGTCAGGGTGCCTAATTTGTCTTTCTAGAATATCCGTGGACACTTTCTCCATTCGCGTTTTGTTCTTTGGGAAAATCTTACGAAAAAAAACTTCGTGAACGAACGTTGATCGGGCAAATACTTCACCGACCCCTGCTAATTCATACGTCTTTATATTTCTGATCTGTACGTTACACATTTTGCATTGTCAATTGTATGACTGATTATATGCAAAAAGTACTGCCGTACACTTTTTAAAGACCCGTTTAAGTTCTGTTTCTGTCCTCCTGCTTAGACAGAAAGCTCGTTTCCGTTAGAAGATCTCCCGATGTGGACACATGTAAAGTTTACCTTACGGTACTTCTTTACAGGTTACCTTTAGATTAAAGTCAAAGTTGAGAACCGTCATTTCCTTTTAAAAGGTTTAATTGCTTTTTACAATATTGTATATAATGCTAGCATCTACGCCAGTGTTTCGCCTATCGATTCTTCATGGTATATTTTTTGACCACGCAGAGTACAGAAAGTTTCACTACGATGGCATGTTTGTTTATATTCAACAACTACATTGATGTAAGGTTGATGAGATGGAGAGGAGAGTTGACATTTGAAGAAAACAGATGTTTGGCAGCAAGATGGTGGACGAATGAGGTGAGGCCCTGAAAACATCTAGAAGTACTTACTTAAGTACTCAGAAAGAAAAGGAACACAATAACGCAACATGAACTTACAATAACGGCAAAATCAAAAAGCAACCTTGTAGTCGTCCACATTGATCCTCGGACGTCGTTTAATGAAAAAGGAACAATGTGATTCGTTCAAGTCCATTACGGAACTCCGTCTACGATCTTAAAAGATTGCGCCTTTTAAGATAACCAGATGAAAGCAAGTATTGGATAAATACTTGACCCATCTCAACTATTATTAACCTTCAAAAACCCGTTATTTACGGAACAAAACCTTTTTCATGTTATATTTTCCATTTCCAGTATTCCATTATTTTCCATTATTTATCCATATAATTTTCACTAAATTCCATCTATTGCCTGTAGTAATGGTCGTCTGTTTTCATTAATTCAGGTTGTGGATAAGTTACTGCTAACCTTGCTGCTCTACAAATATACTTCTACTTTGGGATTCGTTGTGTTGTATCTAAAACTGGCCAAGAAACTGGTGCTACACTGCTCTCTAACGAACTTCGGTTTTGGCCCGTTTCCAACAACTGTTGCTACGTGCCTCTTACGAAGTACGACGTGATAAGTGAATGCACAACTGCTCAAAAAGTAATACACTTCTTGACGACACTTGACACTTTGTGGTTATTTTTCACGAAAATTACACATTGAATACATCAATGAGTGTCATAATCAGAGACCAGATAAGTAGTAATCAGAGCTGGCAAGTTCCTTGGAATTAAATTCCGAGGGAATTTAATTCGTGAATTAAATTCCTTAAAGGAATTAGGAATTCGGAATTAGGAATTAGTACTTTCAAGTGAATTAGGATTTGTGAATTAGGATCTCTTGAAAATTGAGCAGAGGAATTAAATTCCTCTAATTCCTGTAATTCCTTTTTCGTTATCATTTCATACACCGTCAAGGAAGAAATACGTTCTATTGCATTCCCGAAGCCTCTCGTGTATTTCAATTTTTCAATTTCCATCCAAAAATGAGAAATATCACAAAACTGTACCCCAAATGCCCCAAACCAAACCAAACCCCAAACTGCCAGTTCAACGGAGTGCACGAGTGCAGTCATTACAGTCATTAGTCATTCAAATTCAGACTGTTTAATCATCTGTTGTGGATCATTTCGGATTTGATTTTCACAATGGACAAAAATATGTACACTACCAACGATTTTCGACGGGACATTTTTTGAAATTGTCGCTGTTGAGGGCAAGTCCCTTACTGCAAAGTGCATAAGCTGTTCATCGACTATCGGTGAACACATGAATGCAACTTTAAAGACATTTAAAGGTACAACATGAAACGACAATAATTGGACGTTTACCTCAATATTGTTTAATAATTTATATTATTATTTACTAACTATAATAATATTTTGCATGATACTGAGGTTTTCCATTAAAAAAACCGATTTTTGTACTAAAATGAATAAAAGAAAATGTAATAAACAGCGACTTAAAAATTCATATGGAATTAGGATTTTGAGGAATTTAATTCACGAATTAGGAATTAGGAATTAGGAATTAGACGGATGAAGTGAATTAGGAATTAGGATTTAATTCACTTAGGAAAAAGGAATTGGAATTAGGATTTTGAATTAGCAAAGTCAAGGAATTTGCCGGCTCTGTGAAATGATGTTCATATTTATGCCTGAAATTAATCAAATAAAGCTAAAAACGGTAATCATGAATTACAGTTTCCGTTTAATTCCCAACAAATACGTGAACAGATGTATTAAGAAAAGAATGACACAACGGGCTAAAGGGCTTGATATGATGATTTTGTTGCTAACTGAGATTGAGTGCACCACGTTCGCAAATATTCCAGCTCAACTTGCATCTGTCCCAGTAGTGATAATGGATCATTGCATACAATTATATCACAGCATCAGCATCGTCCTACTCCTATCCTAGGTCAACTATAAATAGTCAATTCATGAAGTAGATTAATTTGTTGATGATTTTAGTTTTTAATGCACTATATAGCTTCCATTATGGATGTAATTTGAAAGCATGAGAAGTTGATCATGAAAAATATGCTAACACTAACACCAAATTTGTTATTGTTATTATAGAGGGAACTTATGACTATTAAACAAACTAACTATATATGCACTGTTCAAATGCGATACACGTGTCAAGTCAAAATCACTTGCGAAAGTATAATATGGAGTTCCTCGGTGATTCGGATAAGCGTGAATGTTGCATATGCAGTGCATGTGATGTTCTCGGAGTACCTCGAGGAGAATTTGTAAAGTATATGCATCAGATTCTGAAGAGAGATGAGTTAATGAGTCCGATCCCAAAATGTTTGCCTTCTTTCATCTTTTTTGTTTCGCTAGGTCAGGATAATTCTTCTTTCATCGAGTTAACTGTCGTGGATGCTTGCGAAACGATTTGAAATTCATCGTTACACTAATAAGAATTCCTAAAAAATGAAGTAACTAAAAGAATTTCTTGAATTTCAAAATGCCATGGCTTGGATGAGAGAACTCCTCAAGGAGTAGTGCTGGAAAGCTGGAAAATCCTTTCCCAAAACTCTACTCACGACTCGTTACACGGCTCGTAAATTCGTCGTCAGGGCACCCTGTTCATGCCCTTCTTCCGGAATTCTTTTGATACTAAATCATTCGGACGAGATAGCAAAATAAAGACTGATGATTGATTGTCATGGGACACAAACTCAAACGTAGTGCAAAATACGAATGATCAAAATATAGTTAATCATTATAAAATCCCTAGGTACTTATTATTTTATTAACCCTTGGCTTATTCAACTTGCTATATTTTCACAACAGAGAATGTGAATAATGTGATTGTATCCGTGGTGTGTTAAATAGATAATAGATAGCTCGCTTTCGATGCTACTGATAACTGATAGTGAAAGTATAGACAATGAGGAATTGAATTATTAATGTAATATAATGACACTTAGGAGTAAATAACGCAAACCCATAGTCAATAATTCAATTTGTTACAACGGTGTTTATTTATCAACAAGCAGTTAAGTCGACATTTCACAAAAATAGAAAACTTCCAAATGTATAGTACACATAGGATGGAAACCATGCGAATTTATGTGACTCACCGCGGATGAAACTGTTTTATATCAATAAATACACCATTTGCACAAACTCCACAATGGATTACAAACTCTTTACGTACAATCTTGCAACTTTCGACAACATGGAATGTTTGGTATTGACTTCAAACGATTTTTGATTACCATAAAGATTCGTCAATTCGTTACCCTTATCCGCTGTCTTCATCGGAATCGTCCGAATTGGTCTGACCACGAATATTCTTCTTCGACCCTTGAGACAAAATACTATCCTTCTTTCGAGATTTGGAGCCAGCTTCAGGGAACGTGGACTTATCCCCATTGTAGTCAATGATATCTTTCTGACCCAAACGCCATTCAAGTTGCTCTGCTGTGAATTCGTCAGTATTACCCAACTCTGTAAAACCAACAATCCGGTCCACCACAGACTGATTTCGGAAAAGCAACATTGTCGGAATGATGTTCACATTCAAACGAGCTGGAATGTTTCAAACATAACAATGAGTAACTACTCTGAAAAATTAACACAGGACCTGAATGTTCTAAATCCAATTAAATGTATACACTTACTGCAAAGAAACATAGCTTTTTCAGCATTGATTTTAACGAAACGAGTCTCAAGATGCTTCGGAGCAATTTCCTTCAACTGTTTGTCGAGTATTTTGCAACGCATAGTAGCATCTCGATAAAAGTGACACACAACCCGCTGAGACTTCTTGCACACGTCGAAGACACTCTTCTCATCAGGTACTTCATAATACTCTCCATGACCCTACACAAATAAAAACCAAATTAAAATAGTAGTAACTATAGTTTTCATTTTCACAATAATATTGTTGAAATGTTACAAGTTTTAAAATATACAATATTATATCATACCAAGGAACGCCATTCAGCCTTTTGTGTTGACATCTGCTTCAACTCGGACAATCGTTGGGCACGTAAAGCTTCCAAATCATCTTTGTCGAGATTATTCAAACGGTCCAAATCCGAGTCCAACTTTTCTTCCAATGCTTTGGTGGCGGCCTCCAACTGATGGCCCACCAATTTGTCCAAAGGGTCACCCATGATATTTCTTTTCTCTATAAATTATAAATTAAAATATAAGAAATGACGATAACCAAATTTCAACATCAACGGAAAAATCCATTTAATTGAATTGACAACAGTTGACAACTGATAAAAAATGAGTAAAATGAGATAAAATGACCCCTTCTTCAAACCTTGTCACAATAGGGTAAGTAAAACCCGGAGAGTGTAAAATTCAGAACATTACCTTCAACTTAATGAGAGTCGCGTGGAATTCACCAGATAATTTTCTTTTCAAGTTCACCTTTACAAATGTAGGTTTCAAATTTTAAAATTTCAGAACAAGGAGTTCTGAAAAACTAAAATTAAAAACATGTGATGGTGTGTGTCGAAACAGAAAGACAGCCAGAGGACTGCGACTACTATACTGGTTTGGTAAAGCCGTGCAACCGACTGAAGAAAGAAACCTCCAACAGGCCGTCTTCAATTCAGTCTTCAATTCGCTCACACATCACACATGTGATTGGCGCGTTGATTTGCCTTTTACTTTAATCCGCACTTCGAGCACGACACGACGACTTGTGCTGTTCTGCTTAGCAAACGAAAAAGTTTTGCGTTGTCATGAGAAGGTGTACAGAAATTCAAGAAAAACTTGCAATCATTCAACCTGATTATCTTTCATACTTGACTGAGACTGAGTTTTTTTAAAATTTTGACTTAGATTTTTGATAAAAAGCAATTAGCAATGTAAAAGGTTGTGGTAGCGTTCAATCAGCTGGTTTCCGTGCCGCTGTTGCTAGTTTGTTCGTGACAACGAAAATTACTAGACTTCTGGTTTTTCTAGAATAGAATAAATATGTTTGACATGTTGTTTTTGAGTTTGGGGAGCATCTTTTCTGAATTGGAAGGTGCTGTTATAAACGCCTTGACAGTCACTTGGGTACAATTATTGGTCGCTTTGTTGGGTCTTTATCTAATTTTTTTGATTGGGTTCATCATTCGTACTCGATCAAATGACAATGTTTGGGATGGGAAAGCCATCCAATATGCCCATCGTGTTCTATTAGTTACTGCACATCCAGATGATGAATGCATGTTTTTTGGGCCTACCATTGTGTCTTTGCTCAAACAAGGGCGTGTGGATGTTTATCTTCTGTGCTTGTCTGATGGTAAGCATTTCATTAATTTAACGATTCACATTGTTTTTTTTTTGGTTTGTTAAAACGGTTTTAATAAAATCGATTATGTTCTTTTCTAATTAGGTAACTTCAGAGGGAATGGAAGTGTCCGTAAACAGGAGCTATGGAACAGTTGTAAGACTATGGGAATTCGTGCACAGAATATTACAATGCTTCAGTATACCTATTTGAGGGATGATCCACGTGCAAATTGGTCACGCGACTTGATCATGAAAGCGATCTCGTCACATATTCATTCTCATGATATCGATACTGTGAGTAGTTTAGTAATCTTCCTCAAACACTACGTCTTATAATGTTATAACGAAAAACATTTGTTAAAATTCAATTTAACGTTTTTTTGTTTGCAGCTTATCACCTTTGACGAATACGGTGTCAGCGGGCACAAAAACCATACAGCGATCTATGATAGTGTCCAAAATCTCATAGCGAAGAATGGCATACCTGATTGTATGTTATTGGATTATTTACATTTATACTGCATTATAATCTAAGTTTCAGGAAGTTTGTTGTTTAATTTGTACGTTGTTTTGTTTTATGTTTGCTACACCGTACAGCGTGTACTTCATACGCTTTGATATCTGTGGGAATTATTCGAAAGTATTTATTTGCGTTTTTGACCATCCCATTTTGTTTTGTGATGAATCAATATATGTACGTAGCCAGAGCACCTCAACTAGCTCATATAACGGTACGCATCATAAAATATTTTTTGATACTCAATATGAAACGAATTAAATAATACCAAAAGGATAAATAAACTGATTTTTTTTGTGATTTTCAGAATGCAATGCGATGTCATAATTCTCAGTATGTTTGGTTTCGAAAATTGTACGTAAAATTCTCAAGGTACATGTCCGTGAACACACTACGCTTGATACCGGCGAAGCGTGGGTTAAAAGTGCCAAAGAAAATAACTTAAAACTGAAAACTTCGTTAATAATTATCTGCGTGTTTTGTTATGCTACAACTGAAAAGGTCTTTCTTAACCGGTTGCAAGATTACATGTTATCTAGGCTTTTTAAATCGTTAAACGAAGAATTGGGAATTTGTAGTATGTAGTAGACCAAATTAACGTATCCTAGTTGTTACTCAGTCAGTCATTTATAACACTAGCAATATAGAGCAGTGTCTGCAGTTTAAATAATGTGATAGATACTTCAATGCAAGTATTACAGTTTAAATTTATTTGTACCAGTGGATCCTGTTCTTCCCACAAGTTTAATAAAAGATAAAGATACAATAGAACTGAAGATTCAACATATTCATCTTCCACGGAGCATTAATACGCAATTCAATCTCCTAACAAAATCCGTTATTATATACCTCCGGTTCAATATTACTAAATTAACAATTGTACTATAACATTAATATATTATTAACAATACACTTTGAACTTGTCAAAGTGCTTTGAAGCAACTGTTCATTTACCTTAAAAATTAACCGGACCAATTGCTGTTCGTAAGACGATTTACAATATTGATTCCCTTATTGTATAGTTAAAGTGCGTGTTCCAGTCAGATCGTATAGCTACTATTATATTTATAGCTTACGAGTGATTAGTATAATTATTTTCAACGTATTAGAGAAAGGAATTCAAACTAAACCTGTGCCTATCTATCGTGCTCTTTAATACTTTAATTTATCGAAACTTGAAACGTCAAAGTTTTGTACATTGATAATATGAAACAAAATACTAGAATATATAATGGATACAACGGTATTTACTATCTGCTAATAATATATTTATATGCGCAATTAAT
>JABASF010001636.1:0-20331 GCA_019776145.1 Harlomillsia oculata
ATTAAATCCTCCTATTTTTGATACGAAGGAAATGTGGTATGTGGACATGGGAGACATGGATTCAGTGGAGCAATTTGGAAAGAAGCTTCGTGCGAAATTTCCGCGAATAAAATTACTTCTAAACAATGCTGGAATTGTCCCAAATAGCATCAATTGTAATGCTAAAACAATGGACGGATTTAATGTTATCATCGCAGTTCATACACTGGGTCATTTTTTGTTGACGAATCTGTTGGAAGAAAGCTTGAAAAGATGTACTCCATCCAGGTAAGAGGTAACTAATTGAATAATCAGTGTGAGACAAGTGAGTTTCATTGTGTTCGTGACTTCATGTGAGGACTTTGTTAATTTATATGATTTCAGAGTAGTAACAATGATTTCAACGGGAGCATTATTTCACGCTGTTGATCTCGACGATATTCATATGAAGAAGCGGAAGTATTTCGGGCCATCGGGAATTTTAAGTTACTGCAACGCCAAGTTCCTCTCCGCATTGATTGTCCGAGCGTCCGGAAAAAGGTACAAGGGATCTGGAATCACGACGTATGGTCTTTGTCCTGGAGTTGTTAACACTCAAATGTTAAACAAAGATGGTCCACAAAGTGCATTATTTTTACAATTATTGAACTTTTTAAGGCCTTTAATGGGAGTTCTCTCCGTTGAAGAAGTAATGTACCAAATTCATTTGTTCATACTATTATACATACTACATTAAACTTTGAATTTAGCTTAACTCGTCTATATAACTACCCTTTAATTTGCTAATTACATGCAGGCATGCCAGGGAATTCTGCATTGTGCTGTGAGTAAAGCAAGAAGTAGAGAAACCGGAAGACTTTACCGATTCAAAAGTCATTTCACCGGTGTGGAAAAGATGATTACTGACGATTTGGCTGAAAAGGCATGGGATGTGTGTGCTCAAGCTGTGAATCTCAAAGACAGAAATCAAAAGTAATAAGAAAAATCAACATCGTGTGCTGTAATATTGTCAATAATAATAATACTATATCAAGTTGCCCATGTTCGTTTTCATTCGCTTTCAATCATCATAATTTTCATCATTCATTCATTGTTCATCTTACGGCTTGCTGTGTCTGAACTGTTTGTCATGACCTCATTTGACTAACGTTTTAATCTTAAAAGTTAAAACTTGAACTTGAAAGATGACCTCCTCGAAACAATGATTATTAAGGTAAGGAAGTTGGCTCCGAGCTTGACAGTTCTTCTCGTACCGTCGAAAAAAGTGTGAGGTACAAAAAAATTTCAATATTGCTCGAATAAGCACCTATAACCCTAAGTAGTCTATTCAGCAACAGTGTCATCGTCATCGTTATTGCTACTTATACTTACTGTTCTTAATATGGAGTGATTTGGCGTCCTGCGGGATTCGATAGCGGTAGGCTGCCAACTGCCAACTTCACGGGCCTCAACAAAACAATCCTCCTTTGCTCTAACGGCCATTTCCCATTGCTATGCTCCTGCAGAGTGCCTCGGACCGTCGTCGGCCCTCTTTTAGAGAGCTGTGAGCGGCTACTATGAATACTCGAGACAGGTGGAAAGTTCAAGGGATCGTTTTTCGTTTCGTATTCGTATTCAGGAGTCGGTCGGTCGATCGTTGTTTGAGTATCTAGGAATTCCCAATTCCCTATGCTTATCCACGGATTGGTGCTCTCAGATTCGAAGTACGTATTCTAATAAAAAATTATTTGTTGTGACAACCATTTTAATCATTTTAGTTGTTTGTTTTCATAAATTACAGCCTCCACATCCTGTGGTGAAATCAGGGCTTAGTAGTACTAAGCCCTGTGGTGAAATGGTGAATGGTGAAGATGAAGATCTGAAGATTGGAAAGAAAGAAACACTTGAATCTGTATCGCTTTTTGATAAAGTGAAGTTGAGTGCGTATACTAGCTCAATCAAACAGGAGAACGATAAGATGTCGGATTCCAGCCTTTCCAGCTCTTCTAGATCTATGGAAGAGCCAGATGAAGTCAAGTATCCTAATAATTCTCAGGTTTTTAGTAACAACTTTTTACTTTTTGAAATTTAATTTTTTAGATAACGAGCTTTACGAACATTCAGTTAACATTTTTTTTCCTTGTCATATTACAGCCCTCTAACTGTGATGGTGATGTCATTGGAGTACCTAAAGAGAATCCTAAGCCAAGAACTGACACTGATTACATTAAAAAGTTTGGTATCATTCCAATGATTGTTCAAGTGAAGTTATGGACCGACAAAGAAGTGAATGACATCATTCACGAAGCTGGAGTGAAGGAGCGATTGAAGTTAAAAGAAAAGGAAAAGGAAAAAGCGAGGAAAAGGGAAGCGCAAGAACAAGAACCCAAGCCTGGATGCTCGAAAGATTTGTATTCAATGGAGAAAAAGAAAAGACGTGTTGTTGAAAGTGATTCCGATTCCATGGTCCGTAAACGAAAGCGACGTCGTTCATCCAGTGAGGATCGTCATCACAAGCGACATAAACGTCGCCACAAGAAATTTCAGAAGAATAAAGAGTCGGATGAATATAGAGTAGGAAAGAAGATTGTAATTAAGAAACCGTGGAAGCCTTATACCAGCAAGTACGCAGCAAAGTACCAGCATATTCACAAACTAGCACCAACTAGTGTTATTCTGACTGATTTGACAGATATGAAAACTCTATTTCATAAATTTGGTGCTCGACCGAGCGCTTCAGTGTCTGTTCCTTTGCAATCGAATATGACTATTTCGAGAGAAAAACGCAGAAAAATTCGAAGTTGTGAGAGAAAATGCTTACAGGAAATGACAGAATATTTAGACCGAATATACCGTGCAACATTGAGAGATGAAAAGTCTGGACGTTCTACTAATTACTTTAAAAGTCATAAGAACAAGAAGAAGCCTGGTTGGAAAGATAAACTGGAAGCGCTTGCCAGTGGTCCGAGCTCATCATCAAGCGAAAGCAGTCATTACAAGAAAAAGAAGGGTAAAACAACTTCATCCAGGAAGAAACCTAGAGCAATTTCTGATAGCGACAGCGATGGAAGTATTGGCAATCGCAGAGCTTCATCTCCCAAACGACCTAAATCAGTTAAAAATAAGGATGCTGAATCCAATAGTCGATCGAAAAAGAAACCCGCGGACCGTACAATCTATAAACCTGATCAAAAGTATGATGATAAGGGTAACAGAATTATGCCCTGGGAAAATAAAGTGAAAAACGAATCGTTAACTAAGCAAAAGCAACAGGAATTACAACAACAAGTGTATCAACGCGTTGGTCTTGGTATTAACAAAGTAAGCACTAAGTCAAAGGAAGAATTACGAATACAGCGTATACAAGATCAAATTGAAAAACAAAAACAACAAGCGAAACCAGGTTTACTGAAGTACGTACATCTGGTATATTAATGTTATTATAATGTTAACGCTTGAATATATTGTTCAGTAGTATAGTAATTATTATAAACTATGCATTACTTTAACACTTACAGTTTTCTTATTATTGTCAGATTACCAGAAATTTCTGCTGCTGCTGCAAAGGAAGCTGCACAAAATGAAGAGAGGAAGTCACAGGAGGAAATGAAAAAAACGAGGCTTTCAGAAATTGCCGAGGAAGTAGCAGCGTTATTAAGGAGCAATATCATTTTAGAAATCCCGTCAACAGCTGTAACAATGATGGAAGGTTCAATCAGCAATTTATTAATTCGAAAGATTGCTTGGTGGTTTCTCAAATGTGAAGCCGAGCCCGCGCCACTGGTACACTATCATCCTGAAATTCAAGATAGCAAAGACGAACCGGATAGCTTCAAAATTAGCAAAGAGGATAGCGACTACGACGATGACATTGGAAATGTCAGCGATCCAGAAGGATATTACACTAAGGATCAGTTCAAAAGACGGGGACCTGTGGATCCAGATGTTGACTTGGAATTTGCGGTATTTTTATTTGTCCTGTGTAGCTTGGCTCTCTATTGTTTTGACCATTGACTTTTCACTGTTATTCGATTTGCAATTTGCCCATTGTTTATGCTTCTAGGGTTATTCAGGTTTATACTGCAAGCTTCGGAAACCAGGGCCTTTATTGGCTGAACCACACGCTCAATATGATGACTATATGAGTATTAAGCCAGGAACTGGATATGGAAAACCGTCCTTTCAAGTAAAGCTATAGTTTGCTGCATTTTGAAAAATGATTTACACGTTGTATACTATAGTTAATATAATATCGTATTGTGGATCAGGTGAAGTGCCTTGTTTGTCAAATGACTATGGGTGGAACCTTGAAGCTCGCAGCTCATATTCAGGACCCGACCCATAAGGACCGGTTGCGACGAAGGAGTAAGCTCATACTTCCTGTTATAACTTTACACAATAATTTGTACTTTATTAATCTATTCGCAAATTATAGGCTTGGAATTAGTGAAGTACGAAGAGAAAGAAGTTTCCGTTCCTCATGTTAAAGTTTTCCGTGCTAAATTAATGAATTATAAGACTGCTATAGAACGTCGTTCATGTAAGAATCCTCATTATTATCATTCTTAATAACATAATATGGTGTATACCATATAATATATAATCATGTTGTATCAATGCACTTTTATGGTTGTGATGTTTAATTTGTAGTTCAACCGAATTTGCCCGCTTACTTGTTCAAAAATTCGAATAATTCATCTATCGAAGCTGAAGGTATTCGACCAGGGGAAGACCACGTTTTATCGGATTCTGAATCGGAAATCGAAGAAAAAGATGAAACCCAGAGTGGTAAAACGTTTCAGATAAATGGTGGACCAGGTGATAAGGAATTTGAAATGAAAATGAAACTCAAACATGAAAATCGGTGGACAGATGAACTCGAACAGCGTTGGAACGCAGTTCGTGAAGAAGAGCTTGTGTGCGTATTTCATGGAATTGGTTTTCAGCTTGGTAACTAGTAGCTTTTACAAATGAAAAGTGTTGAATTGCAATGTACTGTAATTTATTACAGCGAGATTAAGGACTACAGTCGAACGCTCGAGCGGTATACTGAGAACCCCTCAAGTTATCCCGACTATCAAAAGCATTGGAATGAATTCTGGGAAAAGCGATCAGAGGAGTTAGAACGTGCTCACAAGGACATACACAGCTATGATTTTGCTGATGAATGGGGACGTGTATGGCCCAAGCTAATGAAACAACTCCTTCACTCGGCTGCTTTACAGAGATTGTAAGTTCACGTTTTGTTGTCCAGTAAATTGAGTTCAGAAGATTACTAAATAGATATTATTGATGACCAGGTCTCAGTTAAAGAAGAAATTTATGATGGACTACGCCACATTAAATCAAATGTACGAGGGGAAAATACCAATAGAAGGTTTAGAGAGACATCAGAGAAATCAAAGACATGCCCCAGCTCCCATGCACAGAAATCCAAATGAAGCTACTGTTCAAATTCCGAGATATGGTCCTAGTCGTGGTGGCAGGCAAAATGATATGAATTATAATCATAACGATAGGAATAATTATTCGCGTGGAAGCAACACAGCGAGAAGGGGTGGGGCCGTTGGGGGCAGGGGTTCGTACCGACCTGGCCCTGCTTCTTCCAAACGAGATTCGTGGCGTCACAATAAGTCCACTCCAAGTCCAGGTACAAAAGGCTTCGGTAGTTTGTATTGCTTTGTTGAAGTGGTTGTGTTTGCTCATTTATTTTTCGTTTTTGTTTAATGCTTTACTAACTTTTTTTACAGACCATTATAATTATTATAAGGGCAGACAATACAATTCACATTTATCCACAGTAGCAAATGCTGAGTATTCTTCTCCGAGGGAAAACGAAGTTCCCGGGAGGAGCACAGAGAGTTGGGGATCATCGGGCCCAGGCAACTATACTACAACGAGAAACAATGGAATGCCGACATTACCACCTAGGAATTCCATTACTTCCAGCAACAACACGTCGTATTTTCCGACTACAAATAATAGTTCTCTGGATGCCTTTGACATGAATTCGTGCCAAAGTTTCACATCCTTCATGGATCCTAAGATGCGTGGGGGCTTGCATCCCCCACCTTTCCTGCCGATGTACAAAAAGTGAAGGTTTCGACTTTCGACGTCCAAGATTCAACCTAATCATTCTGTTGTTTAGTTAGCGTTATATTATACCTTATCTGTGTTCGTAAGTTTGTCGATGTTAAGTATTTGATATCATATTGATAATAAACTTTGTGTAATGAATTAATGACCATAAATTTGCAAAGTACATATATTCTTACTTTTCTTACAGACTATAATAACTATAACTTACAATAGTTTACAGAGCGGTTGAAGTTTCATTATGCACTGTTACGTAAATAAATAAATAATGACGACAACATTTTTCAATGCATTGTTTTTTTGATAGCACATTCCGGAGCTTTTAAGAGGCTATTCATGCTTTGATTCATTTGTCCGGAATTCATTGCATTCTTTCTCGCATTTGGTTCTCGTTTTTTCGTTTCGTTGAGATACTAACTTCTTTGACAAGAATCTGACGTATATAAGTAAACGTTGTCACCTATAAATATTCAGAAAAATGCGCATTACATTTATTTTGTTCTTCGCAATTTTTCATAGCAGTTTTGCTGAATTTGATCCAACGGGCAGCTTCTTTCTTTACCGTTTACTAGAGTTGGCTCAGGAATCTTCACCGATTGTGACCACTGGGAATGGCCAAGTTCAAGGGGTCCTTTTACATGGACGGGAGGAAAAAAAGTATCATGCTTATCTTGGAATTCCTTATGCTCGACCTCCCACTCTAGGTTACCGTTTTGAGGTACATCTACATTCAATAATTCAATATGAGTTTGCTGCATGTAACAATTGATCTGCTTTTTATTAATTATTTGATCAGCCTCCTCATCCGTTCACAGAAAAATGGGAAGGTGTGAGATTGGCGAAAAAATTCGGACCAGGATGCCCTCAAGTCGACCTGAACATTTTAGGAACCATGATAGGAAATGAGGACTGTTTGTACTTAAATGTCTTTGTTCCTCAATCTGTTAGTAAAAATGTGAGTCGTAGCTTTCGGACGCAATGAACGTTATATTCAAAATCTTACATTATTCTTAAACTAATTAGGACACTGAGAAAGTTCCTGTCATGGTCTTCTTTTGGTCCACACTGTATCAAAGTGGTCGAGCTGATGTGGCTCAAGCTAAATACATCATGAACGAAAACGTCATCTTCGTTACGTTCGACCATAGAGTTGGGCCGTTCGGTAATTATTTTTAACGATTCTAGTTTCATTTCATATCATTTTGACTATCTTTTGAATTGTGGAATTACTAATATGCATCCTTATGAACAAAGGATTCTTAAACACGGGCGATGAACACATTCGGGGTAATATGGGTTTGAAAGATCAATTGATGGTTTTGAAATGGGTTCATGACAATATTGGCTCTTTCAATGGAGACCCAAAAGCTGTCACAATCGTCGGTCAGAGCAGTGGTGCATCTTCTGTTCATTTTCACATGCTTTCTCCACAGTCTAGAGGTAAGGATCACGTCATGATTCATGACTAATGATTTAAAATGATCCACATGACAGAGACCATTGTATGTAAATGCTTCATATTGGATTTGTGAAATCAAGGTCTATTCAGGGCTGCCATTAGCATGTCAGGCAATGCCTTGATGCCCTGGGCAATGATTGGAGACAACCAAAAACAAGCCAATTATTTCATGAAGAACGTTGGTTGCGCTAAAGACACAATGAAGGAATCTACAGCCTGTCTTCGAGGATTAGATACTAAGGAACTTTCAAGATTTGGATCAATATTACTTGTAAGATGAAAACGAATTCATGCTGCACTTGCTGCTTGTTTTATAAAAGCGGTGTTTCAACATTAACACTTTCTCTTTTAGGATCCGCTGTACAAACCGCTTGCCATGTTTGGTCCAACAATAGAAACTGTAATTAAGGACGATTCGTTCTTAACAGTTGATCCTCTGGTGACCTTAAAAAGTGGGAACTTTAGCAAGGTACCATACATGATTGGAAGTTGCTCCGCAGATGGAACTCTGAAATCCTGGAGAATAGATGCGAGTCCGGAAGTTCGAGGGAACATCAAGAAAAAATATCATACTTACATACCCAACTGGTGCCATTACGACAAAGATAATCGAGACCTGACTAGTGAAATCTTAAGACGATATTTCGGCAATGTGGAACACCCAGGAAAGGATTTGAAGAATATCACGAGATTCATAAGTGAATGTCAGTTTTTCCACCCAACTCACAAAGTGGCTACATTCCATTCTCAATTTGCCCCCACCTACATGTATTACATGAACTACAATCTTACACGTGGGGCTTATTCCTTGGGTCGATCTGTTCAGCCCAGCGGCGGGTTCCAAGAGGGAAATCAACGCGCTATGGTCGGCGGTACTCTGGGTGAAGCAGTCAATCTAATCTTATTCCCCTATGGCTACGATGAACATACAACATTCGGGTCAGCCCATCGCGACGACTTCCTACTTCTTGTCAATCACTATACGACTCACAACATTGACAACACAGACAAGGATTTCAAAGTGTCAAAGAATTTTGTCAAGGCCTTCGTTGATTTTGCATCCTTGAAGCCGAAGTAATTTAATGACGATCTTTCTACCTTGTCCTATTATTCCAACATTCACACTTCATTAATTAATTGCTCTTTTCTCATGTCCATTATAGTGACAAGAAAACTAAGCTAAACTTTGGTGACAAACCATGGCCTGCAATTGAGAAAGATAAACCTTTTAAGCTCATGACAATTAGCGACGCTCCTGCGATGATCGACGAACCATTTGGAGATATGGACTTTTGGGAACAAGCTGACATTCGCAATCCTAAAAATGGCAATGACTTCAGAAAATAGTGACGAAGTATACATTTTTAATAGTTAGAAAGTTGAATCATGCATTACATAAATCTTGAATGTTCCAAAAAGCAATTTTCAATAAACTGCATAGCTCGTTTAACTTGTACTTTACATTCCTTTTGGAACGCTTTCAAAATTTAATAACGTTCACATCGTCGTTTAGAGTTTTATGACTGTAACCAGTACTTTTATACCCTGCCAACTGCCATTACAGGAGGAATGTCAATGTGTACGTACATTACAGCGTAATCAAATCATTATTAGGCAGTTCACATTCCATTCGGTGTTTTATCCTTTGAAGCTTCGAAATTAAAGTCCAATACAAGCTATCGCACTGCTTGAATTTCAGGACAAACAGAGGTCCAAAAATGAACTGGCTTCTTTTCTTACTTCCTGTGACTTCCATCATCTTTGGTCAAGTGTTGTGCCGGAAGCAGACGGAGTCTTCAGATGAAAGCGGAGAACGTTTAGCAGGAATGTTCGTCCCATCCAAAATACGTAGCGGGGCTCGGCCGGAAGTTCGGACTCATCAAGGAACGCTGAGAGGGACCATTCAGTATTCCCGTGGGAGACACCCTTACAGAGCTTTCAAAGGAATTCCGTATGCAAAACCACCTACACGAAAAAATCGATTCAAGGTAATCATTTTTACGATGTTATGGGTTTTTCAAAGAAATCTATTCAGTTCATTTTTCTAAAACATTACAGCCACCGGAATCACTGGACGAAGACAGCAATTACAATCGTGAACCTGGGAGTTCAGATGTGCGAGATGCATCCAAGTATCGTCAACCGTGTCTTCAGTTCGATGTCGAAATCCTTGGAACAGTCACCGGTGAAGAAGATTGTTTGTATCTCAATGTTTTTGCAGCTGAAGACGTAAGCTGAACACCGTTAATATATAACGTTTTTTTAAATTCAGAAATGCATGTGGCTAATTTTTTTTATTAGACACACCGAACTCCCGTTTTGGTATATTTTCACGGAGGTCAATTTGCAAGTGGCGGAGCTCAGGATTACAAGGCAAAGTATTTCATGGACCATGACATTGTTCTTGTCACTGTGAATTACCGCCTCGGTGCTTTGGGTAACTGACCCCCTTAACAATACAGTAATTTTAAGCTTCCATTGCATTGTTGCTAATAAAAATAATGGATGTCCATGTCCTGCTTTCTCCGCTTTCAGGGTGGCTTAACGCTGCTGCGGACGATAGAAACGCTTCGCTAGGAAACATGGGGCTAAAGGATCAACGAAGGGCTCTCATTTGGGTTCATAACAACATCCGACATTTCGGGGGTGATCCTCAACAAGTGACAATCTTTGGTCATGGTGCCGGTGGATCTTGTGTTCACTATCATATTTTATCTAAAAAGTCAGAGGGCTTGTTTCACAAGGCTATTATGATGTCTGGAAACGCTGCCATGCCGTGGGCGTTGATCAGACATCCAAAATATCAAAACAGGGAGTACGCTGCCAAGTTGGATTGCGACGAGCCCGACAGAGTTTACGATTGCGTCCTAGACAAAAGTGGCAAACAATTAGTACAACCCCACAAAGCGTTGTTGGTAAAATCGATTTACTTACTAATAATTTAATGATTTCGTGATTTATTCCATTACTGCAAACTAATATTTTCAAACCGCTGTTAGTCTCCGGCCTATATTCAAGATGAATTCTTCACAGCCACAATAGAAGAAAAAGGTCCGGATTCTTTTTTGGATGAAGACCCGTTTGACATCATGGCGCGAGGGGATTTCAATCCGGTTCCCGTTATAATGGGAATAACTTCGGGCGACGGATCTTACATCACCGCAAAGTTTCAAGGAGATACGTATGACAACTTAAAAAGAAGGTTGACCTCTGATTGGGATAAGTACGCTCCTAGATTTTGTCATTACGATTCTCGGCGGAAGGAAGTGTCGGATGCACTTAAGAGAAAATACTTCCGAGAAGACGATTCTGACGACATTGGATCCAGACTGAAAAACCTTACAGATTTGATTTCCGGTTGCCAATTTTGGTATCCTACCCACATGGCGGCATTGTGGCATGCATCTAAAGCTCCCGTTCGGCTTTACTATTTCGACCATTACTTGTCTCATAGCATGTTTTCTACTACGAAAAATGTTCGAGAACGTGAAAGCGAATTTTGGGGAAAAATTGAGATTGGGTTTAGAAAATCCACTGGTAATTTTAGAAAATGGTTCTCAGAAAAGACGAGTAGTGAGTATGGAGCGGCGCATGGGGATGATGTGCTTTCGCTTTTTGATACAACTTTCTCTCCCGAAATCAAGGAAAAGACTTCCGACGGTTCTTTCTCGAGGCGAATGGTGAAGGCGTGGGTGGACTTCGCAAAAGGGTATAGACAGACAAAACAACCTTTCATTCCACTTAAATTGATATCTTATAATTCATGCTTCAAAATAATCAAGTATGATATGTAGTGACACAGTGAAAATCCGTGACACAATTTGGCGGCCTATGGAGAATCTTGGAAATAGTACGGATTTGCGATATATGCGCATGCAAAGAAACAACTTTGAAATGGTAGAGGAGCCCTTTAACAGCAAACTTGCCTTTTGGGAAGAACTAAACATATTCAACACTAAACCTGACAGGAATCTTTAAGCTTTCATGAATAGCATTATCATGATTCATGAGACTATTCACTATGAAAATGATCATATTTTCTGTGACAAGGATGTGCCAGGATGTGACAGGTATAAGCAAGTTGTAAATAGTAAAGTATTATGAAATATGAATACACGACGAGGAGTGGTAAATAATAAATGTAAAAATGTACACAAACAATATTATGCTTCTCGATCAATAAGTAATTTTAATAAAAGGTCAATAAAGTAAACCAAAAAGAAATAGGGATAAAAAATGACAAATTCGTCCTGACATCCTCAGTCGTTAGTCGTTGTCGTTAGTCACGATCTCATAATGATGATCTGATGATCATCAGATCAGGACACATCAAAAATAAAATCATTGTATCAGGAGTCTCACCGCAGTCTCACGTCAGCTAAACCGTATAAAGCTCAACTTAATCAACTAAAAGATCAAAAATTCTTAAAACGTAAAGTAAACAAATCAGAAAAAGTACTAAAAAGTTGCAACTATAATAATGGGACAATCACTTCCATTCATTTCTTGCATCAACTAGAATCACCAGAATCATTACTCCTCTCCCGATTGTCCCGATTTGGCACGAGCAGAAGCAGGCTTCTTGTCTTTATCCAAATCCATTCCATTCTAAATAAACATGGATTTTGTAATATTAGTAAATTGCAAAGGATTGCACTTGCACATTGCACTGACTTCATCACTTTCAAACAAAATGAGCAGAAATACAAAATCAACCAAGTGCTGTGTACAGTGTACTGCATATTAAGCATTTATATACCTTATCGGATAATCTTCCAAGGACATGAGGAGGTTCCATTTTATTCAAATTAAATCTGTATCTACCGGCACGGGCAGCTTTATCATCATTCTATATTAACAATCCAAAAAGTTAGTTATGCATTTTCATCACAAAACATTTACTATACATTGCATTATTGTGAGGTATACGTGTAGAGTGTAGTGCAACTAAAATAGTTTCATTTTTCATACCAGAGTTTGTATATCCGCAAGTGAGCAACTGGTATTTACTTCAACAAAGGGCACACTACGTAGTATAATCTGTGACTCATTGGGGTTGACCAGCATGGTTAATATCAGAGTGACTAAATTATCGTCTTTATTGGTCTGAATTGGGTCTTCGTTCAAGGGCACATTTGTGCTTTTTACTAAAAGTATGTCCTTCAAGGCCTCTTGCTTTACAGTATTATCTTTGACTGATTTGGCCATGGTTTCTGGCTTGACATTGACATTTTCATGCGAGGCGGCGGCAGCAGCTGCTTTACTTGTACAAGGCTTGGGTTCATCGCGATTCGTATTGGACTTCTAAGGAAACAATAATAAAATTAAATATACTTCGACTTGAGCCACCTTCAATTTCAAGCGTAACTGTCAACATATTGGGCCTAACTAGTATTATAAATTCACCTTATCCTCATTCGAGGACACCTTAGGCATCTTAATTTGTGTGGTGGTGCCGATGTTGATGTCTCTGTCGCTAGCATTATTCGGCTGTTGCGGAATCTTTTGTAATTTTGCTTTTCGGGTTTTGGGGCGGGGTTGATCCTCCATTTTAGGAATAGCAACAACTGGATGCCCACCTCCAAGATCTACAGGCTGCAATAAACAATACGAAAAATGATGTGAACATAATGATACAAATGGCTTGATGGGGCACACTGAGACCATAAACCGTACAAATGAGTACTTATGAAAGCAAAAAGGCTTACCAACTTGTTTCGTTTGAACCAATCGGTCTTGCAAAATTTACAATTGCGTCCATATTTTCGCACGTTAGTACACGCATTCCGGTTGGCTTGACTGTCGGTTGAATTATTGGCAGTGGACACCGGATTCGGAATCGAATTTTGTCGCAAACGAGAACGAAGTGAGCCTAAGGACGCGAGTTTAATAATGTCAGGCTGGCCAGGCGGCGGGCGACGCTTATTATCATTATTGCCAGTCTTCTTTGTGATTCCATTGGCCCAAGAGTTATTTTTACCGTATGTGTATCGTCCTCGTTTATTGATGGGGACGGGGCTCCGCCGAGGTGAGGTCAATGGCGACTTCCTTAAAAACACCGTCGAATACGCTCAATGTTAATATTACCTTATTAATTCAATTTCAGCCATTAAAGGAAAGTTACTTAAATGAATTGCATCAATCGTATTTATGAAAACTGTAAAAGTACGTCCAAAACTGACGTCGCAATGATAGAACTCAACTTACATTCTATGGCTAGCCTTGCGATGACGCGTCATGGTTGTATAATTTAAATTGTTAACACTTGATTTGAAAGATCTATAACAAAAACGGCAACTCGCTTTCCACCGCGCCCAAGTGCCGTCATGAAAATGACGAGTAAACGCCTTGAAATTTCTCTTTTATAGTTGCGAAGGATCCTTAGTTATAATGAACCTTTAAAGAGAAGCGTCCAGGCGTTTTTATATGTCCTAGAAATGAGATATATGAATCATAAATGATAAAAATGATAATCAAGAGTGAACTAGAACTCATTGCCCCTTCTTAATGTGAATTGGATAGGACGGTAAGATAATAACTATGACTTTCCGTACTATAATGTACTGCTATCAACTAAACGTCAATGCGGATGACGAAAAACGTCTATTAGAAGCAAGTAGAAAATGTGGAAAATCTGGCTGGTTTGTTTCGTATCCTTTTTACCTGGCCAAGGTATTCTTTTTTATTTTGAGAGACAACGGATAACCAAGTTCACGATCAATAACCAGTATGCTCCGCAGTCCGCAATGCAATGTATTTATGCACATGAATAGAATAAATGAAGAAACACCAAAACAATTTGTTTTCAAACTAGTGTTGTAATGTAATGGTGGCTCAATGAATTTGTACAGGGTAGACTACTAACCTTACATCACTACTAGTATTTTTGTGAAGCCAGCATGAATAATTATTGTTCTATTTGTATACAGCATTAAGAGTCAATAAATCGGGATTATATGCACTGCTGACTGCTGATACGTTTTACAAGTTTTTCATAAAGGTCGAAGCGACGGAGCAAGTGGTTCCAGTACCGTCGGGTTCAGTTTCGACGACCTTAACCACTCCATCATCAACAAGCATGGAAAATCGCTTGCAACGCACTGTACCCAACACCTTCGACAAATCGATTTCCATGTCGGCTGCTTTTGTAAATTCTCCAACAGTGTCGGCCAGCATTCGAACCTAGTAAAATATATATTTTATAAAGACCAATGAACTCAGATATGCATTCAGGGATGAGTGATGGCATAAAAGTTGAACTGCTGTGACAGGATGATCACAAATCACAATGTAAAATGTACGTACCTTTCCACCAGCATTATTACTGTCACCCCAAGCACTCATCACGAAGGGGTCATTGACAGAAATGCAAGCTACTTCGTCAATTCCCTTGGCTTTAATCTGATCGTGCATTTCCACGAAACCAGGAAGATGAGTCTTGAAAGAAACAACACAAAATCATTAATTAGTATGGTTATTTCTATAATGCCTCATCGTGAAATGAAAAGCTTCAACTTTTAAGTAGGTTTTAAAGCTTTAAACCTTGGAGCAATTCGGAGTAAAGGCCCCCGGTAGTCCAAAGAGAATGACCTTTCTTCCCTTACAAAATTCGCTCAAATTGACCTTTCCTCCCGGTGTTCCTTCGAATAAATCAACATCTGGAATCTTGGCTCCCACCTAATAATAATAATAATAATTATTATTATTATTAATGATTCCAAAGAAATCAATTCCGGATCATATGTTAAAGTATTGATAGATATATTCATTTTGATCAATTGACTTACGGTAATAGGCATGTTTAAACCGGCAGTGGAATGTATCCCTTTGGAAAAACCTCCTTGAAGCAATCGACTTCCAATACGATTAGTAAAGGTAACAGTAGACGAATGACGACTGATTAGACTAAAACCGGCAGACAAAGAAGATTGCATTGAGTTCTTTAAGATGACGAAATAGAGATTCCTAGAAAAGGTAGAAACCAACGGAAATATAACTTTTTATACATAGGTTAGGTTCAAGGACACGAGGAAAATCCGTTGATTCAACTACCTAAGAGCTTAAAAAAACTTGTTACATTCGTTAACGAAACTAAAGAACACAAAATAAGAAATGAATACAAAAATACAGGTTTTTAGTTATGGTTCTGATACTTACCAGATAAGACGACTGAATATTTATGAAGATGGTGGCCTTTCTTCTTTCGTTCTTACATAACCCGGCGTAGATGATAGATAGACTCTGGATTGCACTTTGCTCATGCCCTCCTGTCGAGTGAGTGTCGACGTCGACGCACACGAACCTTTTTGTATAGACTTGAGAAAATACACACGGTTTGTCATGTGTGTTTTCCCATTTGCACGTGTCGCCTGATACCGCGGCGCGGAAACTCTAGTCGATTTATTTGGGAAAAAGCAAGTTTTAATCAAGTTTGTTTGTTTCTGGTCAGCGGTCAGTTTGTTTTTCTTCTCAAAATGAATATTTTTAGAACGGTAATCCAAAAAGGGACGAGAATACGAGAGTCCATGTTCAATTGTGCAGTTCCTTGTGCCTATTATGCAACGAAACGACCACCACACCTTAATATTCCTTCGCATATTCTCACTGGGAAAACTGAGGACAGTCTTAATCCGGTTATCAGCAATTATCGAAGTAAACTCCATGAACCACCGTATCTCGATGTAATTTTTCTATGTTTTCATTGATTAGTTGATAAGATGATTACATGATCATGATCAGTAATGAATTTGATTTTGGAGTGTATAGAATGGACTATTGAAATAATAATGGATTAATATTTTGACAGTATGATCTACCGCTGACCCCATTGTACGACACGTTAAATGTCCAAATTAAGGGTTATGATTTCCCGGTATTAGAAAGCTACGGGAAATTCATTCACCATACTGCAGTCAAATTCGGATTGGACGTGGAGGATGCGTATGTCACGACTCATGAGCATGAATGAGATCTTTATTGTTGATTGATAAGGAGGAAAAGGATTTATTTTTTATGAATGGGTTCGTTTGATTTACAGATGGGCTACACCATGTAAAAAGATGAAGATCACCCGATATATTCCGGAGTCATCGAATGTAGAGTGTGAATTTCAACTGAACCGTTATGAAAGAAACGTACAAATCACTGATGTTCCGAGTTCTGTGTTATCCATGTTTATCAACGTGATTGAAGCTGGATTACCTTGTGGGGTCACACTTCAAGTGCATCCACATGATTCTGAAATTACCATGGATCGATACGTCCCAGACTTTGAGTTAGAGGACCTTCGTGAGGAATTGAGCGTTATGACCTACGTCCCTGACAAAGACAAAGCCAAGAAGAAATGAACTGCAACTGACATCCATCAACTTCGTCTTACTAGAAATTACTGCCATACTTATCATATTTGATAACGACTACGTTTGTTTAAATTATTCGGAATTAAGTCAATGACTTTTCATAATGCTGTTTGTCAGACCACTCAAGCGATGAGATGAGATGTATAGTAAAGTAGTAATAGTGAATTGATTATAAATCGCCGAAACGAAACAAGTTTTTTATAAAATTAATCGCTATATTTTATTTCATTGAATTTGATAATGCGGTTGCATAGATAATTTCTTTGTAATTCATAACTGGCACTAAAAGTAGTTTCATAGTTTTATTCTAAAATACTATAACATCAACATCATTTTTGACTAAATAGGACGAAACTGACAAGACAAGACAAGTATACTAGGCAAAATATAAATTAACAGTACGAAACTGTGATACACATTGAATCTTTTTAGTGTGTAAAGGTGAACGAAGAAGAAAATCCATCATCTTTATATCTAATTAAATAGGCTTGTAAAGGAGTGTCGTAACATATTTCTTCCTATAACGATGTGTAGCACTCAGCACCATTACACCGTCCTTGATGGACAGAGCGTACAAATGATTTAACATAACATGATTTGGCTCCGGGAGAAGTGTTGGCTCACACTAAATTCATACAAGTGGATTACAATTAGAATTAAAGTATTAGAATTGCGGACAATAAAATTGACAGTAGCATAAAGCGCAAAAGTTGACTCACGGAAAGGGGAGTGTCCTTATTCAAAATAACTTGGAGCAGATGAGGAGGCAAGATAGGCGGTCCACTAGTTTTTTCCCATGGCTTGTTATTGTAATTTACTGGTATATGTTGTCCGTAATCGCTTCCAGGTGGTGATCCGGACACTTAATATTTCAAAAGGTCATTAACATTGTGGAACTAAACCATGAATGACAGAATCATAGAATACCATGATAATGATGATGATTGGATGATACTTACAATGCTGATTAGCTGCAGAATGATGATGAGTCGTGTTAGAATTGATAGAATCCATTGCAAGAGCGTCAAATACTTCAAAATCTGTCTTCTTTACTGAGATGATATTATTTTTAGATCCCATGTCGTTTTGCTTAGTCGGCTGTCGAATGTAATACAAATAAACAGTATTAATTTCATTTGTTCGTATTCAGAATTTGAATTCTTATTTGGCTCAAAACAAACCTCAGAAGGATTGTGCTTCCATTCACCATCGATAAAAAATTTATACTCATGTTCTCCTTCCGGTAAATCAACTATAGTCACGAAATCTGCATGGCTGAATAACAATACATTTTGCAGTTAAAATATGCAGATGCCAAGGACTTCTTTGAAGTGCTTGCAGATGATGCAGATATGCAGAAACCAGTGTGAATTGAATTCGTACCTTTTGACCATAGGGATCTTATTCCAATTAGTGAATGTACCACTAATGTACACTTGCTTTCCACCACCGTCCCATTTGAAAACTGTGGGGAGTCGACTGTGGAGTGGTCTACCTCCGCTTCCGCTTCCACCTGTCCCAATTTCTTGGTTGCCACGCGTGGAGCCCATGATGCCTTTCTTGTTCTGTGCAACTGGAATTTTGGTTCCTTCAGATACAGTGGCTGCCCGCTGTCTCATTCGAATCTCTCCATTGTTTGCATTATCATCATCATAGTCAAAATCTTCCTCTTCTTCCTCCTCTTCCTCTGCACCCTATTTCACAAAACCAAACAATCATATCAATGAACCTTACTGATCTCTCAACCTCTATGATGAAAGCAAAATGACAAAAGACGTCATGAATTATTCAGATTACCTTCTTTTTAGTATCAAAAGAAAATACACTAGGACGATCAAACTTTGTTGGAGCTGCTCCCACTTCCCGACTTTTGACCTGTTCCTCCTGTACCCGTTATGTTCAAAGGTGACAATGGTGGATATTGTTGATTTACACCATCTCCTGATTTATTTCGATCTCTTGATGTGGCTGACGACGACGAAGACGCGTTTCCAGTGCTGGAAACACTTGCACTTCCACCGCCACTGTTTGCATTTCCCATTGTACTATAGTAAAGCGTCACAAAAAATGTAAATCAGTGTATCGCTGCCAGTACCGTTCAATGTGTGCCTTTTCCATTATTATTATCATTATCATGGAATGATGGAGATGGAAGAACACAAAATCACAAAATGACCTGATCATAAAGTAAGTTAAAAGTGAGATTCGATTCATACAAAAAAAGTGAAGGGTAACTTACCAATAATATGGGATCACTGATCACTCGCAGAAATTCAATGAAACTTCGATCACGTAAATGATGAAGATTGAAGAACACAAAATCACAAAATGACATGATCATAAAGTGAGTTAAAAGTGAGATTCGATTCATACAAAAAAAGTGAAGGGTAACTTACCAATAATATGGGATCACTCGCAGAAATTCAATGAAACTTCGATCACGTAAGAATTGTCAAAATGTATTTACAAGCAAATCTTTAGTGTCAAAAACAAAAGAACAATCTTGTCTTACTGCGTAGTGTATTTCAAATACGAGAAAGTACACGAATCATTCCGAATCATCTGTTTTTCTTGATAAAAGGACGAAAAGCGCAGTCGAAGAAGAAGGTAGGTGGTAAAGGGGAAAAGGCAATATAGGCAAGGCTAGGCTGCTGAAGCTGAATTGCGATTTGCGATTACCAAGGCAGGCAAGCAGAAACCACGTGACGCCTTCCTGTGTGGATTTGGATTGCATTGCACACTAGTCTGACTTCTGACATTATTATTCACTGCACAAATTCACAGTCGGGATTTTAGCACTTCAGTCCACATTATTTAAAGCAAATATTAGACTTTTGATAGAAATAAATGATCAAAGGAAGGATGTAGTAGGTTCAGTTTTAGTTAAATCTACTCGCTATTCACTCTTCTAGTGTTCTGGTATTGTAAAGAAGAGCAAGATGGTTGAGTCATTCTATTCGAGTTCATCAGTTCCTTATCGCCGAAACGGTTTTGCGACTAACCATAGTTTAGTTACAGTTACCTTTTGTACCTTCCTCTTGTTCATTTGTTGTGGTCATTTTGGAACTTTCGTTGAAGCAATTCCTGAACAAACTCAAGGGAAATGGGATTTTGTTTTGTCTAGTCCAAAAATCGACGAGCAGGTCAGTATAATGTCTATGTCAATAATGTCAATACACTAATAAATAATAATAAATTCTAAGGAGATGTTAACGATGATCTGTTTCGGTTGTACTTCTAGGCTCCGGATGCTGGTAAAGAGTTCTTTGGAGTTTGGAAGACTTTGCTAAAAGGATCCCAAATCTTTGTAAAAAGTATGACATGATTTTATTAATATTGTCATTCTCTCGTATTTTTAGTATGAAATGATTATCGGACTAATTTGATGTTGTTTTATATGGTTCGTGTCTAGTTCAATGCGCAAGTTCCAACAATGCAAATGTTACTATTGACTGGATG